>SJYT01023829.1:166865-288257 GCA_006410635.1 Cephalophus harveyi | reverse complement strand
GGGGAATTTTGATCCTGACTTCAAACCTTTTATAAAAATGAGTAAATCTGGCTGTGAAAGGTAAAAATGTAAAGCATTTAAGAAAACACAGGTAACTAATTTCATGGTTTTGAAGCAGGCAAAGCCTTATGTATGACACAAAGAGTACTGATCACAAAAAAGAAAGATCAGCAAATCCAGTTTTACTTCGATTATTTCTGTTTTTCTCACCATACCCTACAAGAGACATTTTGGTTCAGGGGTGAAGAATCTACCTCCCAATGTAGGAGCCCTGGGTTCTTTCCCTGGGTGGGGAAGATCCTTTGGAGAAGGCAGTGACAACCCACTCCAGTATCCTTGCCTGGGAAATTTCATGGACAGAGGAGACTGGATGGCTACAGTCCCTGGCGACGTAAACAGTCAAACCCCACTGAGCAGTGAGCACACAGTGGCCTGTAGTACAGCAGTTGTCTCCCAACAACTGTTCTGTTCCCTTTAATCATTCTTCTATTGTTGTTGTCCAGTCTTCCATAGTACAGACAGAATAACAAACAAAAATGTAAATTTAACTGTTAATGCCTTTTTCGAGTAAAAATCCTATAATGGTTTAGCATCTTTAAGTGAATTCCATTCAAACTTCTCAGCGGAGTACACCTAGTCCTTATGACCTAGCATGTACCTACCTCTCCAGTCTGCTTCTAGCTTGAATTTTGGCTCTACAATTTGAGTTCACATCATCATTTTCTAACACGCATCCTATTCTGTCTGAATTGCCTTTTCCCTTTCCTTTGCTAACTAATTATTCTTACCAGATTGAGGCTCAGTTACAACCTATGAAAACTCCATCCGTATACATTATATTCAGTTGTGTCCCTTCTTGCTATCACATCAATGACTACTGCCCTTTCATTTTTAGCCTTTAGAACAAAACTGGAGGGTGTTACCACCACTGAATCCCCGGACTTTAAGTTTAGATTTCGGATGGAGCAGATACTCCAGTTCAGTTCCTTGTTCTTCTCTACGAACGAGCGGCTCACTCCCATGCCTTCCTGCTCCCCGGCTCCCGCCGCGGTGGAATTAGCTTTAAGTTTCTTCTGTTGGAATTGCATGGGTCGAGGGGCACTGAGGGAGGAGGGCTGGACCCGCTGAGTGGAAGGTAGAGCGGCACTGAGACAAACTTCAGCCTCCCTTTCTCCTTTCAGCGCCTTCGGATGGAACACATTTTTCTTGTATCTGGAAAGTCAAGTGGGGAGAAAGCCCCGGCCTGTGAAGTTCTGGGGAACCGAGCGGTCCGCCCGAACCGGAACCAAAAGGCGTTAACTCCAGTCTAGCCATTGCGAGGGCAAAGCGACTCCCGGCGAGCCCGAGGCCCTCAGGCCTCTCGGCGCCAGGATCCCGGCAACGGGCCCACCTTCCGGAAGTGGTTCCGGGAAAAGAACACGTAGTCGAGAGCGTCACGGGTCGCGAAAGCCTTGGCTGCCTCTGGGGAGTCAGGATGAGAGCCATAGGGGAAAATGGAGCTCGATGTGCCGTGTGTAATTGACAGACGTACAAACGTCTCCCAAACGCCACACATTCCCGAGGGTAATTGTACGGTTCAAGGGTCCTACTGAGTTACTGCGCCCGGAGGTTCTCGGGTAGTGCGCACGCGCACTAGGACCGAGGGCGAGCGTGGCCCGCCGCGGCCTCCGTAGCCATGGCTGCGGTGGGGCGGGGCCTGCGCGGTCGGTCAGCGGCCGCGGGGGGCGGGGTCCGGAGAGTCGGTCCTCCAAGGTCCCAGCCCGCCCCGCGCCCGCGTTTCGCCTCCTCTCCCCTCTCCCCTCAGCACGCTGCGCGGCTGCTCGTTGGCTACTTAGGACGGAAGCTCGGTGGGTGATTCTCCAGAAGTTTCCCCCTTGGGCGGCGGCGGCGGCGGCGGCGCTGGTAACCCCGGGAAGAGCAGCTCCGGCAGCGGGAACCGTGACGATTAGAGATGGCGGCAGCAGCGGCGGACCCTGCGGCGGCCGCGAGGTGCGTGTTTTTCCTTCTCTTTGGTGTAATTGGCATCCCCCCGCCCCTTTCTTTGGTTCGTGAGCCCTTCTTGAAGTCGTTCTTTTCCTGGCAGGTTGTTCCGGAGCTTCTCAGATGCCCTCATCGAGCAGGACCCCCAGGCGGCGTTAGAGGTGAGACAGCCTTTGCCCCGGGGCCGGCGGTCGCGTCGGGTTCCTCTCGGCTCTGTCTTCCGGGGGTCGGGGCCGCTGCTTCTCCTTTGGGTCAGCCTCCGATGTTGACAGCCTCCGCCCCTTTTTTTTCTGCCCCGCGGCGGCCTGGTTACATTAGATCCTTGGTCGTATCCCCTTTCCACCCCTGGTCCCTTTATGCATCCTTGGAGCTCCGTAGCGTAACCACCTTCTGTCTTAGGGGTAGAGTTAACCTGCATCGTGGGCCTCAAGGGGCTTGTGTTGTTTTTTTTTAATGGCATTTGTGACTAGAACAAAAAGTGAAATCTCAGTTCGATGTTTGTTCATTCGGGTTTTCGTTTGGCGGTCATCCTTGATTATTTTTATGTACCAGGTGCTGAGTGCCTGTCTGAACTCACACCACTAGGACAGAAACCTTTTCCCCTTGTGTGCCTGAAAATTTCCAGGCGTCCCTATTTCTGTTCATTATTCACTCATTTGTTTTATTTCTCAAAACAGTTTCTTGGGGGGCGGGGGGGGGGGCTGCTGTGTGGAAGGCATTGGTTGCTATGGATTAAAGTCTTAATTTATACAGTTAAATGACTTACAAAGCACTTTGTGTGCTGTGAAAGTCTATAAAGCTGTAAAGGAAACCAAAAGAGTGAGTTAAGTAATGATTTGAAGTAATACAGAGAGCCCAAGCTTATACATGATGCAGTGGGTCTCAAAATTACCCAGGGGTTTCTTGTTCTGAAGCTTAAAAAGAGGGGAGACTTTGGTTTGCTGTTTTAATCCAACAGATGTAAGGTTAGGGATTTGAGGCAAGAGAACCTTTCTCTTGGCTGTGATTTCTGAAAGAAGTTGACTCATGATTAGTAGAGGAGGTGACATTTGAGAAGAGGCACGAGGGAGAGAGCTTGGAAGCCCTGCGGAAGGATTATTTCAGGCAGAAAGAGGAGCCAGTGTCAAGATCCTAAAGTAGGAGTGAAGTTGGCCAGCACAGGGAGCGGCAAGAAAGCCCAGTTTGGTTAGAGTAGGATGGATGGAGTTAGAGAGGACGTGGAGAGGAAGCCGGGGCCGAATCTGTCGGTGCCTTTTATCTGTAGCTTTAACTATGTTTTGGGGGGGTTGGGATATGAAGACCGTAAAATGAAGCGGTTGATTACTCCTGTGCTGGGATGTTTTCTAGTGATTCTTCTGGGGTCACTGTTAGAATAATGTTACCAGAGGCACTGAGAATTTTTCTCTACAGTTCCTTATTTCAGCTCAGTATCTGTTTTCAGAGTCTACATTTGTATGGTCCTCTTAGGCCCTGTGCCTCCTTTGGAAATCTAGTTTATATAATAGTTACTATTAAAAAATATTAATATACTGGATTCTTTGTTATTTTACATCTCACTTATTTTACTTTTTAAATCATATATTGACGTGTGGTATGTAACACAAATCTAAAGTTTCTTCCCAGCCAATAACTCCTCTTACTCATCTGTTCTGAACTTCATCGCCATCAATTAGTTTTCCTTTACAAACAGTATCATACAGTATCAAACAGCATCATACTTAGTTGAGTGTAGCTACTCTCTTTTGCTTTAAACATTATGTGAGATACATCTATAAGTTTATGGGAAGGGATAATTCTTTTTCATTGCTGTGTAGTATTCCACTGTATTAATAAAGCACTGTTTAACAGTGGACGTTTGGGATATTTCTAGTTGTTAGCTAGTATGAATAAAACCACTGTGAATTTTCTTATACATGTATTTTGCTGAACACATGCACTCCTTTCTTTTAAGAGTGCAATTTTTTTTTTCTTTCTAGGAGTTAATTTGCATAGTATAGGTGTGTGGTTAGCTTTAGTACATTTGTCCCTAAAGTGTGGTTCTTGGACCAGCAGTGTTAGCATCACTTAGGAATTCCTTAGAAATGCAAATTCTTGGATGCCCCCTCCCTTAGATTTTCTTTTTCTTTCCTCTTAGTGGGGCGGGCATTACGTGATGTGGCATCTTAGTTCCCCAACCAGGAATGGAACCCATACCTGCTGCAGTGGAAGTGAAGACCGCCAGGGAATTCCCTACTGCAGATTTTCTGAACGTACTTAATGGCTCCTGTAGTTTAGTACCCCTTGCCCTTCCTTTTTACAGAAGGAAACAGACCCGAGGAAATCCAGATGATCCATCACAGGGATGTGTACAGCCAGGGAGAGGCAGGACAGGGGCCTGAGGACAGGAGACTCCTGCTCTCAGTCTAGTGCTGTCGTGGTTTCCAGGTGTTATCCCCAGACCCTCTGCAGGAGCATCACCTGGAAATCTGTTAGAAATGTGAATTCTCAGGACCTGCCATGGACCTGAGTCAGAAACCCAGAGTCGGGAGGATGATCATGGTAAGAACCAGCCTGTGTTAAGAGGAAGTGTCCTTTTTAAATCTTGAGATGATCTTCTCACTGAGTTAAACAGGTGACTGTTAATTACTAGATAATTGGTAATAATGAGTAGGGCCGGAACCTTGATGAGAAGAGTCAGTTTCCCCCTTGCTTTCCCCAAGGGCTGGTTTAAAGTAACTGTTTTGAAATTAAGGTCACTAGATATTATAGCAGGTAACATGTCACATTTTTATATAACACCATCCTAATAAGAATAAAGAGAAAGTGTATCAAGCTGATTACGTGTTTCACTAAACAATGTATATTAGTGTAGAAGGCTGTACTGGGAGCCAGCAATCTAAAGATGAAAATACTGTAGTGAGGGAGTTTGCAGTCTAGAAGAGAGAGAGGCAAGTCAGCAGGTCATTAGAATATAAGATAAATGCTCTAGTGGAGTGGTGTATAAGGTACAGTAGAATAGAGGCCAACTGGGGAAGTAAAAAAAAAACAAATCTTTGCAGAGGAAGTCTCAATTCAGCAGAGAGAGAAAACGTTTATGTGGATTATAAGGATCTTTTGAGGCCCAATATGAGTGGTGCTTATGAGCATTGGCTCTGGAATCAGACTGCTTGGGTCTATCATATCTTGGTTTCAGGAAAGTTCTGGCTATTGCTCTTCTTGATCAGACTTCCTGTCTGTAAAATGGGACTAACTGGGACCACTGGAAAGGATGATTATAATGACAAGTAATATAAGGCCCAAGGGTGAGGCCCTTGAGGTCGGCATCTTGGAGAGCCTGGCTTTCTAGATTTTCACCCCACTGGCTCTCTTTCTGTTACTCAGGTGTGTTGGACTCAGGCCTGGTGCAGGGCCTTTGGACGTGAAGCAGTTCTTTTGCCTAGAATGTCCTCTCTTTTGACTGTTTATTGTTGTGCTTAGAAATGCTCGTCACTTTAGATTTCATCTGAAATGTCACCTTCTCAAGGAACCTGTCTTTTCTGACTCCTTTATCTGAATGAGGCCCCAGTGTAAGCTTCAGGGGAGCAGGGGTTTTGTGTACCTGGTTACCACTGTCTTCTAAGTGTAGTGCCTGTGATGTGGTAGGCCCTCAGATGTATTAAATGATTCCTACTGTAATTCTTGGAACAGCTGTGCAGTGCATTTTACTCACAAGGAAGCTGAAGCTCAAGAGATGAACTTACTCAGGTTATCGAGTTTAGAAGCAATGAGTCTTGGGTTCAGGACATGAAGCTGATCCTCTGGAGGAGTGGGTAAGGATTGAGGTGTATGATATAATTAAATGTTTGTGAGCTGACTTTGAAGTAGCTGACCACAGATAGCTTTGTTGAAGGCATAGCAGGTTGGAATAAAACATGCCAGTTCTACATGATTATCTGATTTTGGAAGGGAGAAGGCTTGGTGGTATTGTTTATCCATGATTGGGGATTAGCTGTGACTGGTAGAAAGTGGAAAGTGGAGGTAGCCTGAGATACTTAGAGCTAAAGGCCTTCAGACATGCAGTCAGTCTGAGCAGTCTGCTTTTGCTTTTAATCTGAACAAGTTACCTTTCTGGTTAGCATTTTAAAAGAGCACAAAGCTCTAAAGATTTGAAAGTTAGTTTTCCAAGATCGAAATCTTACACAATGTTAATTCCTTAAAATAGTTTTCTGTGTTATCAGGGTACTTATTTTCTTTACCATTGTCTTGGTAAAGATTTCAGTGTAATTATATTTTACACTTCAATAGATTTCATTACTTTTGAGAACGATAAATTGCTCAACTATAACTCATATGAGAAATACTACATCTTTGGATATGTTTCATGTAAGTCTGCGTTAAATAGCCTTTTTGCTGCTGTGATTCAAGTGTCGGCACTGGAGTCCTTGCCTTTTGTGATACCTGCCGTCAGTCAGCAGCCAGTGAGTAGCAGCTGTTGTCACAGAAACAGTAGCAACACTGAAAACATGCCCCAAGTCAGAGGTAGTTCAGACAGCACAATTATTTTAACTTAACCTTTTTTGGCTTTATTATATTGTATATTCCTTATTCAAAATAAAAATTTATTGTTGTGTTTTATTCATGACATACAAGTCGGTGTGTTATAAAGTTCAGTTTGTGTTGGGTGATTTGGGGTAACTTTTTTTTTTTATTAACGCCAAAGTAAGTCAGTTGCTTATTTAACCTAATCACCCTAGTTGGTTCTTCTTATCCAACAATTAGTTTGTGTTTTTAAAGATCATTTGCAAGTGGGTTGTTCAAAATTCAAAAGTTTATACCTGACTCCTTAAGAAAAGGAATATCTTATGCATCTGTGAACCTGTGTTCACAGGTTCTGGCCTGTGTTTATTCTAAAATATATGTTTAAAAATACTTTAATTGATGAGCCTGATGTTGTTATAATATGACAGCCTTTTTGACCTATGGTATGCCTGTTCTTTGGAGAAGGCAATGGCATTCCCACTCCAGTACTCTTGTCTGGAAACTCCCATGGACGGAGGAGCCTGGTAGGCTGCAGTCCATGGGGTCGCTGAGTCAGACACGACTGAGCGACTTCACTTTGACTTTTCACTTTCATGCATTGGAGAGGGAAATGGCAACCCACTCCAGTGTTCTTTCCTGGAGAATCCCAAGGATGGCGGAGCCCAATGGGCTGCTGTCTGTGGGGTCACACAGAGTCAGACACGACTGAAGCAACTTAGCATGCCTGTTCTTGGTGAGGAGAGGTTGGAAATTTGATTTAGGGAGTAGGTACATAAGAAGCCATCAGCTGTTTTCCAAATTGCTTGAAAGTTTAGTGCAAGATGGTGTTTTTAGCTTAAGTATTTCATTAGGAACCATTGTGTTAATACAGATGTTAGATGGTGTGTGAAAGAAACTTGGAGTAAAGGAATTTTACCAGGAGGCCGTGTATAGTGGTTAAAATTTGCATTGGAGCCAGACAGACATAAACTTGAATCTTGTCTCTGGCACAGTCCCTGACCAGGATGTGAGGAAATGGATTTTCGCCACATGCTGTAGTGTGAAGAGCATTGTAGTGAGGAGGTGGAGGGTCAGGAGATGTTTGAGGAACAACGAGGCGGCCATTGTGGAACAAGAAAAGTTTTAAAGAGATGAGATAAGAGACCGGAGGGTTCTGTCAAGGAGGGCCTTAACCAATCATTGGAGCACTTAGGCCTTTGCTCTGAGTCAGCTGGTAAGGCATCAGAGAGTTTTGAACAGAGATATAGTAACAAGATCTAGTTTTCATTACTGCTTGAATCAGGGTGATAGGGGTTAAGATGGTAAAACATTGGTTTAGATTTTAGGTATATTGGATTGTAGGTATATGATTACCAAGTATAATATACATTGCTTTGTGAGAATCACACTGCAGGGTTTAAGCAGAGCCCCATGTGTGGCTGTTGAAGTAATTCTGCTTAACTAAGAAAGCTACCAGAATCCCTAGGATATGTGGGTAAATGGCTGCTGGATCAAAGCCTTCCTGTCTGCCTGCATTTGTCCTTGGCCTCACTGATCATGCTCTCTTCTCGCATCATTATTGTTCCAGCTAACACATACTGTGACTGCCCAGAGTGGTGAAAGTTTTAATTGTTCTGTTAATTCTTGATTGGTTGATAGTAGCTACCTATGAGATACTGTATCTGGCTGGGCTTTTGACAGAACATTGTAATTTCTTAGGCCTTTGACAAGAGGATAGGAGAGGGCCAGGTAAGCTTGCTTATGTATTTATTGGTTCCATTAACCTCCTGAGCTTTAGATTTAACTTTCAGTTCTTAAAAATTATTGGACAGCTTCACGTTTTCTAGGGATCTTAAATTCTGCATGGTTTTTGAATCTTCTCCAAATTAGAAGAAGGAGAAGATCAGTGATGGTCAATGTATATCAACTAAGCTCTTCAGAATAAATGAGGTGATAATAATTACCGTTTATTGAGTTCCTACTGTAGGCTGGAAACTGCTAAGTGCTTTGCATAGATATTACATTCGATTGTGGGCCTTCAAGGGGAGAAGAGGAGATATTGATCCTCTTGCATAGAAAGGCTCCAAGCTTGTTTCCCTGTTATCTTTCCTCCAAATAGCTTGTGATAATAGGTTATTTTATTAAAGATCATGTTTAATTAGAGTTCAGTGACTTTTAAAAAACGTTTACTGACACCCAGCATGTTTGTATTTGTAGGAACTGACTAAGGCTTTGGAGGAGAAACCAGATGATGCACAGTATTACTGTCAGAGAGCTTACTGCCACATTCTTCTTGGGAACTACAGTGGTAACTTTCCTTACAAAGTATATTGTCTCTATAAGTAACTTACACACTTTGCCCAAGATACAGTGAATTAAATAAAATGGAGGTTATTTCCCAGGACTTTTAACTTGATCTTTCATACAAGGTGAAATAGCCAAAATATGACAAGCATTATGTTGCGCATCACTCATTTAAATTTTACGGTTGTCCATTCTTTCTGCAGTGGGTGTAGAATTTGTAAGATTTCATTTTTGGTTCTTGGATGTGCTAACAAAGGATAGCATCACATTTACTAATTTACAGAGCATTTGAATGAATTCTCTTGTTCTATTTTTATGAAAAGAATTTATTCTATATTCTGTAATTTTAATTATTCTAGATAGATAATCTGAGTAGGGAAAAAGTAAATACCTTGAGTCAAACAACGTGAATGATATTAATGAAATTATCTGAACTTTGTGATACAGAGTTTTTTTCATTTATTCATTTCCTGAAGAGGTTGAAGATTAGGTCAATGGGAATGTATGAGGGTAATTTTATCTCAGATTAGCTTTTCTTACTTTAAAGTCATTTGTCCATTACACCAGCTTGAAAACTTAAAAATCTGAGACTAATTCAAATTTTGTGTGTAGTATTTCTTAGGATCCATAAGTAACTGACCAAAAAACCCACTTTTTCATCTGCAGATGCTGTTGCTGATGCAAAAAAATCCCTTGAACTTAACCCAAATAGTTCCACTGCTCTGCTGAGAAAGGGGTAGGCAGCAACTACTCTTCCTGTGGGGTCTGGACTATATATGGTTAAATGAATTAATTGTAAGCTTCCCCCCCCTTTTTTTTAATATTTATTTTAGTTGGAAGATAATTACTTTATAATATTGTAATGGTTTTTGTCATACATCAGTATATGAATCAGTCATAGGTATACATGTGTCCCCTCATCCTGAACTTACCCTTCTTGTAAACTTTATATAAATAGTAAACTCTGTGTTTATACATTTTATAGCTGAGATAGGATTCAATTTTTGGTATATTTCATACTTTCATTGTATTAACTGCAGTATGTAATGAGATACAGTTTGTGTGTGTGTGTATAGTTTAAAATAGTGATGATTGAAGTAACTGCAGGGTATAGATGAAACTGACTGATTTCAAATCCCTTTTTTGTGTCATCATTTGAAATTTACTGTGTTTAACTGACTAGAGAACATCTATTTCTCACCTAAGCTGTACAGACTACACTTAAAGATGCCTCTGTGTCTGTGTACTTTATATCCCAGCTTGTTTCTGTTAATAAGTGTAACTTTATTCTTTAAGAATCAGAAGCTTCTTTAATTCCTTAGTGTAACTATATTTTGGAATAAGCAAGTATGTATAATTAAGAAATTCCTTCTGAAATGAGTTTCACATTTTTAATGGGAATTGGATGTTGCTCTGGTGCCTCAAATGGTAAAGAATCTGCCTGCAGTGCAGGAGCCTGGGTTCAGTCCTTGGTGAGGAAGATCCCCTGGAGAAGAAAGTAGCACCCACTCCAGTATTCTTGCCTGCAAAATCCCATGAACAGAGGAGCCTGGCGGGCTACAGTCCATGGAGTCACAAAGAGTCAGACACCACTGAGCGACTGACACACACACAGATGTTAGAGTAGAGTATTTTAGAACATCTGTTGGCTTATTAACATGCTTAAATTCTTTTAAAAGAAGAGAAACTTGTTTTTTTTTTAAGAAAGAAAGCTATGTTTCATGATCTTATATGTATGTGCTTGTTTTTAATATGCTCATACAGGATATGTGAATACCATGAAAAAAATTATGCTGCTGCTCTAGAAACTTTTACAGAAGGACAGAAATTAAATAGTAAGTATAATTATATGTTAGTAAACTAGTCTATTATATCTGTGTATCTTAAATACCATAGCTGAGTCTTGTTAGTATAATCTCAAGTTAATTATAGAAACACTTTTTTCTCTCTTAATGACATTTTGTGTTGATTGCAGAGTTTGAGTTTACTTAAAATTTGATTAAATTGGCCTTTCTTAGCATTTAAATCACAGAAAAACTTAGAAGCAAAAGAACTGTTTAAACACTCGGTATACTCCCAGTACTGGTCTGGCTTTTTAGTTTTTCCTAATGGACAAGTGAAAGTTTAACTTGCTCTCACATTCTGAAGTCTATTTAAGTTGTTATTCAGATTGCTGAGATAAGGAAATCTTAGAACAAAGATTTTTTATTGAGAGGTGAAGTGTAAGTTTGGGTAAAGTATGATAGGGTATAGAAGAAACATGGAACTTTGAGAGTATTGTGAATTTCTAAACTGTCTTTTTGAGAGAAATAGATGAAAATTATCCCAACAGTGTAGATATCTATGTATAATATATAGAACTTATTAAAAGCCAAGTATCAAAAAAAAATCTGCAAAATACAAAATGTTCTCAGTAATCTCATAGATAATTATAGATAACATGGTCTTGTGTTCTCTCATTTTATCTCCATCTTATGATAGAGTGTTAACCACAGTTCTCTAAGGTGGTAGTTCCTAGCTGGGGATGGTTTTCCTCCATGAAGGATGTTTGGAGTGTCTGCACTGATTTTTGACTCTCTCGACTGGTGGATGGAGGGTATATCACTGACATCTCGTGAGGGATGCTGCTCAACATCCTGAACAGGACAGTTCCCACAACAGAAGCATCTGGTCCCAGATGTCAGTAGTGCTGAGGTTGAAAACCCTCATACAAAAGTCATACATGATTATACTTTATACACTAAAATATATACTGCTTTGAATATTTGCTTTTCTGCTGTGTACCTACTTGAGAAGGGTGACAAGCCCAACTTTGCAAACAAAACCTACAAATTAGGAAAGACGAGATGTAGGCAATAGGAGGTCCTCTCAAACTTGGTTACCCCAAGCATGGTATGTGAGTAATAGGGCTATTCAGTTACCAAGTTAGCATGTATACACTGCGCAAATTCTAGAGTCCAGTTTTCTTGGCGTCTTGATACATACTTGAAAACCCTGATGAGACATGAGTCACTTCATGTTTAGATTTCTAGGCCCTATTTCTTTTCTTTTTTTTTTTTTGGAGCAACAGAAAGTTCCCTGCCTAAATTCCTTCCTTGATACTTTTATTATCATGCCGTTGACTTTTATCCTAGAATTATTTCAGAGGTGGCCTCAGAAGAGGATATCTGCTCTTTGGTTTAATTTCTCTTGAGGATATTTAATTTAAAATCAAATTCATCTTTTAATTCCAGGAAAATCTTATGTTAAACTGTTCAGCTTCCGTTTTATTAGGGTAAAAAAATTTTAACTCCATATTACCTTTCTCTCTCCTTGTATGATAGGAATCAGCTTATTTACTGATTAATTTGAATAATCGGTTCTTCACATTTAGAATTTTTATATAAATTTTCACATCTAAAATGTGTGTGTGTGTATTTTAAGGCATGTATAGTTGAATTCTGTCTGTAAATTAATGAATTAGAAAATTTCATTTTAAGAAATTTTAAACTTTGTGTTTTTCAGAATAATGATACCTACAGTTAGCTTAAATTAGTAAGCTTTTATTATGATCACTTGTAATAATTTTTCTTAACATTATAATTTACTAGATGCTATGACTTTTTAGATACTGTCATTGCCCTGAGTCTTCAGAAATAATTTGCTTATGTACATGTTTGCCTTGGTGTCTGTGCAGTGAACTATGATTCACTGTATGTAGTGTCAGTGGTTGTCAAGGAACTAGGAGATACTTAGAGATACAAAACTCTGCAGAATATAAAGATGGTTCTTGGTGTTGAAGACATGATAATAAGTAAAGCTGCTGAAAAAATAGTAGACAGGATAAGCAACTGCATTAGACAGCGAACAGGTGGACAGAGGCTTCTGGGGTCCTCCCCCAACTGACGGCATATTAGGAATCTGATTCAGGTGTGATTTTGTTGTGTGAGAGGAAGCTCTTTTAAGAGGAAAAAGGTGAGGAGAAATAGAGATTATCTGTATCTAGGAACCAATAAGTTTGACTGATTAAAACTGATTTTTTACAAATCAGAATTCTTCAGGATGAACAAAATAAATATTAAACCTAACTGATAGCTATAATATTAAGGATAGCTACACACTATTAGGACAGATGTTTTTGTCTAACTTACGGTTGGATCCACAGTTTCTAGAACTGTGTTTGTAAGCTAGTAGGTATACAGTCAGCATTTGTTGAGTGAGTATGTTGGGTTGTGCAGATGAGTGTTGTTATAGTTTGTTCTTTCTAGGTGCAGATGCTGATTTCATTGCTTGGATTAAAAGGTGTCAAGAAGCTCAGAATGGTAAGTGTGCAGATTTCCCATGGTCTTTCAATTAAAAAAAAAAAGTCAATGTTTGTCATTTTTCTGTTTTGAACTTTATAACTTATAATTTAAGTAGTGCGTGTTCTATTAGATTGAGATTTCCAAAGGTATTTTGATTTTTTTTACCTGGTTCCTTACGTTGAAAGGGAGATTCGAATGGATTTGTTTTGCAATGGTAAGAAATTACTGAGGAGTCTCAAGTGACTCTAAAATGTAAAATTAAACCACTTTCTCTTATTAGATATGCATGGAGAATTGGTTTCCTTAATAATATGTTTGTGCCTGAGAAATCATGTATGTAATTTTGTCTGTACATGTACTGTTATCTGAAAATGTTTCTTTTTTATGTTTTTACTAGGATCACAGCACGAGGTGGTAAGTCCAAAGTTTTTAATCCTTTGTGTTTTTACTTAATTATATTACTATTGAATATATTTGAGACAGTACTCCGAATGCACCTTCTGGCAGTTCTGCAGGTCTCTAGAATAGTTTTACTTACTTTCTTTCTCCAAATGCTCTCTCTTCCCTTCTTCTTTAGGAACAAGTTAGAGGCCACCAGTGACCCAGGGCTAGTCCTTTAGATTTATTAATGAGTACTTTAGGAAGGTCTTTCTTCAATTTGAGTCTGAATTTGGTAATAAGGAGTTCATGGTCTGAGCCACAGTCAGCTCCTGGTCTTGTTTTTGTTGACTGTATAGAGCTTCTCCATCTTTGGCTGCAAAGAATATAATCAATCTGATTTCGGTGTTGACCATCTGGTGATGTCCACGTGTAGAGTCTTCTCTTGTGTTGTTGGAAGAGGGTGTTTGCTATGACCAGTGCATTTTCTTGGCAAAACTATTAGTCTTTGCCCTGATTCATTCCGCATTCCAAGGCCAAATTTGCCTGTTACTCCAGGTGTTTCTTGACTTCCTACTTTTGCATTCTAGTCCCCTATCATGAAAAGGACATCTTTTTTGGGTGTTAGTTCTAAAAGATCTTGTAGGTCTTCATAAAACCGTTCAACTTCAGCTTCTTCAGCATTACTGGTTGGGGCATAGACTTGGATAACTGTGATATTGAATGGTTTGCCTTGGAGACGAACAGAGATCATTCTGTCATTTTTGAGATTGCATCCAAGTACTGCATTTCGGACTCTTTTGTTGACCACGATGGCAACTCCCATTTCTTCTGAGGGATTCCTGCCCACAGTAGTAGATATAATGATCATCTGAGTTAAATTCACCCATTCTAGTCCATTTTAGTTTGCTGATTCCTAGAATGTCGACGTTTACCCTTGCCATTTCTTGTTTGACCACTTCCAATTTGCCTTTATTCATGGAGCTGACAGTCCAGGTTCCTGTGCAATGTTGCTCTTTACAGCATCGGATCTTGCTTCTATCACCAGTCACATGCACAACTGGGTATTGTTTTCGCTTTGGCTCCATCCCTTCATTCTTTCTGGACTTATTGCTCCACTGATCTCCAGTAGCATATTTTTAAAAAGAGTCACTTTGTTTCTCAGTGGTCAACATAGATTGTTGCAGAGAGACCGTGAACCAGGGTCAGGCCATATCAGGAAGGCACCATGCAGGTACTCCTCCATAGGTTTTTCCAGGGTAGTTTTGCCATTGTTAAGCCTGGAGGTGTTAACACTACATTCCTGAAAATGGTTTTTTAAATGTTACTGTTATTTTCAGTTTAGAGCATTGCTGAATCTTGGAACTGGACATTGTATCTGTAATCTTTTCCAAACATATCTTCTGAAATTTTTCTTTTTTTTTTGCTGCTTTTATTTTAGAAGAAAAATGATTTTTGAAATGGAAACTCATAAAATTTTTAAAATGTTGAATATTCTGATTTTTGTGAAGATGAATATTATTTAACATTGACGTATACCATGCTTTGTAGGAAGTTTTCATGTAATTATTCCATATCAAAGTAACTATAGCACTGGGTAAATTAATAATACATACATTTTTAATATGCAGTTGCTAAACTAACTCGTAAAAATCTTTCTTTTTCGATTTGCCCAAATCAGTCTGCATCCCAGAGGACTCATCAGTCAAAAATCAAGTAAGGATTTCTTTTTCATAATGCATGATAAATATGCCTAAAGGGAAAAGAAACCCTGTCATTTAATAGTAAGCAAGTCCCTACCTGTGATTTAAGTATTTCTTAGTTTTTAAGATAAATCTTACTAAAGCCTTGAAAAACTATAGTTGTAAGACCATTAACCAGTTTGAATTAGTATCCCTGTTAAGGTTAACTTAAAACTTGCTTCACATGGTTGCATATTATGTCATCTTTCCATATATTAAGAATAACCTCTTACATTTAAGTTATTGTTAATACATAGGTCAGTAAGTTAGTAGTAGACCTGATAATATTGTAACTTTACCTGCCTTTTATATTTGGAGTAAATTTTTCATGGAATAATTCTGCATGAATTGAAAGTTACTTGCTGAAGGCAGCAGTTACAATTGTGACTATAAGTAGCAAGTGAGGATCCCTGATGCATGGTGTGTTCATTGAATCAGTGTGGGATTATTTTATATATATTCTATACTCCAGACACTGTAATTATTATTTAAGTTTATGTACCCTACCCCTAACTTAATAATTACAGTGTTTGGAGTATAGAATATATATAAAATAAGCCCGCAGTGGTTTAATAAATATACCACATATCAGGGCATCGTGCTTCATCCTGGGAATGTAATAGTGGCAGAATAGATCAATAGCTCTCTCACAGGGTTAATCTAATTTGAAAGTGAGGATCCCAGCTTTCAGAGGGAAAGAGACACATGATTAGAATCTCTCAACACACTAATCTTCCCACATACTTTGAGATTGAAGGTCGATGCTGTATTTAATACTGTGCCTGACAGAATGAGTTGAATTATTTTAATTTTAGCTCATTTACTTCTGCTCCCTGTGCTCAGGACTGCCCTCAGCTTTGGTAAAGAGATCCTGGAATATGGGGTTGGGTCCAGTATATCACCTGCTACTGACTTAAACTGATTGCTGCATCCTTCTGAGCCTTTTTTTTTCCTTTTTTTTGGTAAAATTGGGATAGAACTGTTTACTTCTTAGTATTAGGTTGAAATGAGAGGGTAAAACTATTGCTTATGTATTAGAACTATTATCTGTTTAGAATAAATTTTATTGTTTATTTTTAAAATCCCCTGGTGGTCCAGTGGTTAAGAATCCTAGCTTCCACTGAGGGGGCATGGGTTTGATCCCTGTTTGGGGAACTGATCTGGCATGCTGCGTGACATGGCCAAAAAGAAGAAAAATTAGCTTAACAACACTATTGAGGATACTTTAGAACCTAAAAAATTATGTATTTAAATCCACTGGAGAGAGTTGGGGCATCATCTACTTTATTTTCTCTTCCATTAGTACAGATCATGTGGAATTGGTTACATAAAATTATTTCTGTGAGCCAGCAGCTGCTTTGCTATTTTGTTCCTCAAGGTGGAGCTCTTGTTGTTCATCAGATTGTATTTTATCTTGACAAAGCAAAGAAGCAACAACTTTAAGAAATTCAGAAGCTCTAAGTTTCCTTTTTCTTTTTTAATAGGTATGACTGGTATCAAACAGAATCTCAAGTAATCATTACACTTATGATCAAGAATGTTCAGAAGAATGATGTAAAGGTGGAATTTTCAGAAAAAGAGGTCATTATAGTCTTTGAGTTATTTTTTATTGAGATTAAATACTTTTATTTATAAATGTATGTGTGTGTGTGCACTCAGTTGAGTCTGACTCTTTGCGACCCCAGGGACTGTAGCCCACCAAGCTCCTCTGTCCATGGAATTTTCCAGGCAAGAATAGTGGAGTGGATTGCCATTTCCTACTCCAATTTGTAAATATAAATAAATAGATATTGCAGACTAATTTATAGCAATCTATCAAGTATGTCTCATTTCTTCCTGAGATAATATGGAAATGCTGATGAAAATCTGAAGCGTTCCTTTTCCATTTGGATCGTTTTAAGTTTTGAGACAGAGTATATATACTGTAGGTTATAGCTCATGTGCCTTGTTTCCTCTTTAGATTTGGGATTTAAAGCAGAAGTGGGTTGGTAAATATAAAAGACACATTCGGGAACTTTAGACACGTTATAACCACGCTTTGGTTACGTTTGTGTGATACACTTAATGGAAAAGGTCTGCTTCTTTGTTATGACTTTAACCATATTAAATGAGTATGATTTTTAATAACTTGGTTTCTTAGCATTTAGTGGAAAACCTTGTGATAGATACTTAAGAGAGTTGGTGGTAGAACTAGACGTTTTGCACAAGAATGTTTTTTTTGTTACATGCTGTACTATTTGGCCCTTGTATCTTGAGTTTCCTTGAGATTTAAATGTATAGTATATGTTATGAAACATACTGTGTTCTTTAAGTAGGTATATAAGAGTTTCTGTGAAGAATACCAGGTTTTTTTTTTTTTGATTGGAGCATTTAGTCCATTTACATTTTTTTTCCCCTTTTTTGTCATGGGCAGTGCTATTTAATTTTGGAGTAGAATTGCTTTACAGTGTTTCTGCTGTGCAACAAAGTGAATTAGCCGTATGTGTACACACATCCCTTTCCTCTTAAACCTCCTTCTGCCTTTCCCGTCCCACTCCCTAGCTCCTTGGGCTGTATAGTCGCTTCCCCCTAGTTTTTTTTTTCCTTTTTTTTGGTAAAATTGGGATAGAACTGTTTACTTCTTAGTATTAGGTTGAAATGAGAGGGTAAAACTATTGCTTATGTATTAGAACTATTATCTGTTTAGAATAAATTTTATTGTTTATTTTTAAAATCCCCTGGTGGTCCAGTGGTTAAGAATCCTAGCTTCCACTGAGGGGGCATGGGTTTGATCCCTGTTTGGGGAACTGATCTGGCATGCTGCGTGACATGGCCAAAAAGAAGAAAAATTAGCTTAACAACACTATTGAGGATACTTTAGAACCTAAAAAATTATGTATTTAAATCCACTGGAGAGAGTTGGGGCATCATCTACTTTATTTTCTCTTCCATTAGTACAGATCATGTGGAATTGGTTACATAAAATTATTTCTGTGAGCCAGCAGCTGCTTTGCTATTTTGTTCCTCAAGGTGGAGCTCTTGTTGTTCATCAGATTGTATTTTATCTTGACAAAGCAAAGAAGCAACAACTTTAAGAAATTCAGAAGCTCTAAGTTTCCTTTTTCTTTTTTAATAGGTATGACTGGTATCAAACAGAATCTCAAGTAATCATTACACTTATGATCAAGAATGTTCAGAAGAATGATGTAAAGGTGGAATTTTCAGAAAAAGAGGTCATTATAGTCTTTGAGTTATTTTTTATTGAGATTAAATACTTTTATTTATAAATGTATGTGTGTGTGTGCACTCAGTTGAGTCTGACTCTTTGCGACCCCAGGGACTGTAGCCCACCAAGCTCCTCTGTCCATGGAATTTTCCAGGCAAGAATAGTGGAGTGGATTGCCATTTCCTACTCCAATTTGTAAATATAAATAAATAGATATTGCAGACTAATTTATAGCAATCTATCAAGTATGTCTCATTTCTTCCTGAGATAATATGGAAATGCTGATGAAAATCTGAAGCGTTCCTTTTCCATTTGGATCGTTTTAAGTTTTGAGACAGAGTATATATACTGTAGGTTATAGCTCATGTGCCTTGTTTCCTCTTTAGATTTGGGATTTAAAGCAGAAGTGGGTTGGTAAATATAAAAGACACATTCGGGAACTTTAGACACGTTATAACCACGCTTTGGTTACGTTTGTGTGATACACTTAATGGAAAAGGTCTGCTTCTTTGTTATGACTTTAACCATATTAAATGAGTATGATTTTTAATAACTTGGTTTCTTAGCATTTAGTGGAAAACCTTGTGATAGATACTTAAGAGAGTTGGTGGTAGAACTAGACGTTTTGCACAAGAATGTTTTTTTTGTTACATGCTGTACTATTTGGCCCTTGTATCTTGAGTTTCCTTGAGATTTAAATGTATAGTATATGTTATGAAACATACTGTGTTTTTTAAGTAGGTATATAAGAGTTTCTGTGAAGAGTACCAGGTTTTTTTTTTTTGATTGGAGCATTTAGTCCATTTACATTTTTTTTCCCCTTTTTTGTCATGGGCAGTGCTATTTAATTTTGGAGTAGAATTGCTTTACAGTGTTTCTGCTGTGCAACAAAGTGAATTAGCCGTATGTGTACACACATCCCTTTCCTCTTAAACCTCCTTCTGCCTTTCCCGTCCCACTCCCTAGCTCCTTGGGCTGTATAGTCGCTTCCCCCTAGCCGTCTCGCACGCCATAGCACGCATGTCTAATCGTGCTGTGTAGCCGCTTCCCCCTAACTGTCTCATACACCATAGCACGCATGTCTAATTGTGCTGTGTAGCCGCTTCCCCCCGCTGTCTCGCATGCCATAGCACACGTGTCTAACCTGCTTTCCCATTCGTCTCCCCTCCTCTTCCTCCCTTCCCCACCCCCTGCCATGTCCCCAGCTCTGTTCTCTATGTTTTCTTCTCTATTCCTGCCCTACAGACAGGCTCATCTGTTACCATCTTTCTACATGCCAGATACATGCATTGATACAGGATACTTATTCTCTTTCTGACTGACTTCACTCTATGACAGACTATAGATCTATCCACATCACAAATGACCCAGTTTTGTTCCTTTTTATGGCTGAGTACCTCCCTGGTGACTCAGAGGTTAAAGCGTCTGCCTCCAATGCGGGAGACCCGGGTTCGATCCCTGGGTCGGGAAGATCCCCTGGAGAAGGAAATGGCAATCCACTCCAGTACTCTTGCCTGGAGAATCCCATGGATGAAGAAGCCTAGTAGGTTACAGTCCATGGGGTCGCAAAGAGTCGGACACGACTGAACGACTTCACCACCATGGCTGAGTAATATTCCATCATATATGTGTACACAGACACACATATGTATGTATATATATATATATACATCACATTTTTATCCATTCATCTGTTGATGCACATTTAGGTTACTTTCATGTCTTGGCTATTGTAAATATTGCTGTAATGAACATTGAGGTACATGTGTCCTTTTGAATTATGAAGGATACCAGATTTTTAAAAAGGATTATTTTGAGATTCTTAAATCTTATATTCCATATAAGGTTTTAAAAATACTCTGCAAAGTACTAAAGTTCGGTAATTATAGTCAGTTTAAGTACTTTACCCTTCTTTAAATTAATTTATAAAATGTGCTACTAATTTTATGTTCATTAGTTGTCTGCTTTGGTGAAACTTCCTTCTGGAGAGGATTACAGTTTGAAACTGAGACTTCTTCATCCTATAATACCAGAGCAGAGCACGTTTAAAGTACTTTCAACAAAGGTAAGACCATTGAAAAGGGTTGTCACTGGTAATCTTTTCAAAATATAGGAACATTGGTCATCTAATTATCCCTGTGGTTGTAAACTTATAGATTCTTCTAGCCACATATGTTTAAATAAAATAAGAACAGTAGTTTTTGAATAATAGTTTTTTCACCCTCCCCTAATTCTAGGAAAATGGAGTTTAAAAATCTAGCCTCAGCAGTATTTATATGCTTACTAAGATAGGTATAGTACTTCTTGATAAAACAGTTTCCACTAAAGATACAATGATCTGCATCTTCTTAAGATTTGGTACTGACAGTGTTTCTTGTCTTGGACTTGTCAATTTGGTCCATTGGGATATATAAATACTTTTCTCACACTTTCTTATGGAGTTAAAAATACAGACTGTTATGAATCCGCTGTTTTTTGTTAAGCTGAATTTTAGGTTACTGTGTTATGAGGGTTTAATTGCAGTTTAAAAACTAATTTATAGATTTCTTTATATTTTCAAAAAGAGTAAAAATATGCAATAAAATTAAAATTCATGGACTATGTCAGCTACCAGTCAGAAGATGTAGTAAGAGTATAGTAGGACAGAAGTGTAATTTAGCAGAAAAAATACTGAACTGAAAAATAAAAAAATCTGACTGTGGTTCCTTGCTTGCCCTGTAAGTGTAGACTAGTGATCCACATGATCACACATGATCATAGGGCATGATTTCCATCATCTTGTGAAAATGAGAGAGCTGTGGACTCTGAAATCCTTTCACCTGTAAGATTGTGTGAGGGTGTATGATGAGAAAGAATGATATAAATAAATTTTTTACATTGCTACACCTTTTCTATACACATGTTCTGCAGTGTATTTGGTTATTTAATTTTTGAGCTGTGTGAATGTTCCACTCATAGACTAGAATCAGGGTTGGCTTATGTCATGAAGAATGATAACTGGGCCTTGTAGGAAGAAGAGAGCATTTGCAGAGGGTTGGAGCAGGAAGTGCAAAGTAAAGAAGCAGTAGTTTTTGCATCTAGTTAAAAATGATCTGCTTAAAACTATTTGAAGAATGAATTATACAAAGCTGTTTATTTAGGAGGCAGAGACAGGAAACAGTTGCTTGGACGACAGAAAGTGAGAAAAAGGATGACATCTGAAGATTTTAGTCTTACCGGCCCCGTCTGTATTGGACAGAATTTGTTTAATGATTTTGGGTAAAATAAGCAGAGAACTACAACTCGATTTGACAGGGAGATAGGTCAGAATATTAGGAGTTGGCATTTACATCTTTCTATTGAGAGGTTGTAATGTATGTCTTTTTGAAGTAATTTAAACTGATTTGTGTGAAAATATGGCAAGTAACTTCAAAGCCTGTTTCCACTTTGTATAATGGAAGAGGGTATTTGGTGACTCCACAAGCCTGTGTGGCCAGAATGGAGGCTGTAACTGAGCACTGTCGGTTTTTATTCTCCTTTGGATCTTGTGAGTGCTTGATTGTGACCATTCCCCAAAGCCCTCTTACTGTTTTCCCGGCTTACCTTTTCCCCTCTTGGTCCTTTCTTTAAATGCTACAGAGCTACTACCCTTTCCTGTATGGTAGTTTGTTTATATATACATTTATTTCCCTTACTTTTTTGTAAGTCTTCTAAAGCTGAGAAGCTGTCATACTTGAATCTCTGTATGTGCTTCAGGGAAAGTTGCCAGATAAAGTACAGGTGGTGGTGGTTTAGTTGCTAAGTTGTGTCCGACTCTTGAGACCCCATGGGCTGTAGCCTGCGAGGCTCCTTTGTCCAAGGGATTTTCCAGGCAAGAATACTGGAGTAGGTTGCCATTTCCTTCTCCAGGGAATCTTCCCGACCCAGGAATCGAATCCAGGTCTCCTGCACTGCAGGCAGATTCTTTACCAACTGAGCTATGAGGGAAGCCCTAAAGTACAGGATGCGCAATTAACTTTACATACAGTAAATAATTTTAAGATACAAATACCTTCCATTTGCTAAATTTGGCAATCCTAGCCCTGTACACTGTATGTCATGAGTAAGTGGTCAGTAATTGTTCAGAGAATGAATTTAAATTGCATTCTGATACTGGCTTTACCAAATTTGCAGAGTGTAATAAGTGTCTTCATTCTTAGGTTTACAGGTAAAAAGAAACTGAGGTTCATGGACTTTAAATGCTTTCCCCAAGTTTCAAGTTACCGAATTGTTCAGCATGGCCCAGGAAGAATATTTAGACTTTTGTTTCTTTTCTTAGGTTTATCTAAGTTCTGGACTAAAAAATTTAGATTTGAAGGATATATTCTGGAGGATGATTATTTTCACTGTTCTAACCCAAAGTAATATATTTTACTTTGTTAAGCTATCTGTTTTTAAGCTGTGTTTTATGGGAAACAAATAGAAAGAATTGTACCTAATTAGATCCTAAGGGAACTGACATTTTTGAATCCTTTTTTATACAGCAGAGGGAGTCAATATTAAAATATTGAAAATAAAATCTTTCTCTGGGTTACTGAGGCTTTATTGATGTCACTAGAAGGGAAAAATAGTAATTTTCTTTTCATATGTTTGCAGGTGGATTGAGAAAAGGGTGCATTTTGCTTGGGAAAATCTGCTTGATATTAGAGATTCTGTAAAATCTGTGGTTTAAAAGGGCTGTTTCTTTGCATTTTGAGAATCCTGTTTTCTTTCCTACCTTCAAATAAATAGTGCATGTTACATATTTATGTATAACTGTTGGTTAAGTGTTATAATTTGCAGTGAAGATAGGAAGAGTTAGTACCCTTCAATTATTGAAATAGAATTTCTTAACTTTTTTTTTTTTTGCCATGCCACACAGCTTGCAGAATTTTAGTTCCTTGACCAGGGATTGAACCTGGCCCCAGCAGTAAAAGCACCAAGTCCTAACCACTGGACTGCCAGGGAATCTCCCTTACTAAATATTTTACAGTATAGTATCTAACGTCTTTTTTTAAAGTCAGAATTCATATATATATATATATTTTTTTTTAGTACCACTGATAGTTATTTCTACCTTCTACTGAATACCAGTTTATATATCTGCCTGCTGATCCATTTTTTAAAATTAAGAAACTTAATTTTTAAATTTCATTTTGTTAATCTCATGACAGTATTCTCTCAACACAACCATAGGATTTATCTTCAGTAACAGCTATGCTGTAAAATACTCATTTTAAAGATTAATATTCACTCCAAGAAAAATTGCTGTTGCAGAAATGTTCTTGTGTTCCTATTTTTAGTCAGAGTAATTTTGTGTATTATGTCCATATAAAATATGAAGCTTTTAACTGGAATTGTGGGAAAAAAAGATGTGTGTCTTAGAGACAGGTAGCCTCCTTCTCCCTTCTTAACCCACTAAAATTTTACAAGTTTTAGTATTCTTTTTTTAAATATTCATGGAAGAATCTTAATTATGATATGGGATTGGAGGTGTCTGGTCAGGATACTCCTGCTTTTTTAAACACAGATGTGTGTAGGGTTTTGGATTATTGTTTTGTTAGTGCTGTTTGATGTGGTAGTGGTGGTAATAAGGTGTTTTTTTTTTTTTAAATAACTGTTTAGTTGCTGATTTCCACAAATTGCAGATCTTGGAGTATATTCTTGCTGCCTTTTCTATTAATGGATGTATGTATATTTTCAAAAGAAAAGGATTTTACTGTCCATACTATCTGTAGCTGTCTTGTTAAATTTAGTGTGCATTATGTTTTTTTTTTTTTTTCATGCTCTTAGATGTTTTTCAGCAAAGTATTTCATCATATGCATTTACTGTAGCTTATTTACCCAGTGCCGTGTTGTGTGGCCTGTAAAGAATTACAGTAGCTAACTGTTTTGATAGCTGTGTATTATCCTGTGAAATCCTCACAGTTACTACATGGTGCCAGTATTGTTACTACCTTTTTTACAGGTATGGAAACCGAACCCAGAGATGTGAAATAATGTGCTCAGATGTTTGAGCTAATTGTAGCAGTGATGAAGAGACTCGTAATAGCATTCACTTACTTGCCAGACACAGTGCTATGTTATTTTCATATATGGTTTTGTTTAATCCTCATACAAACCCTAAGTGAGCTATGCCCTTGTTATTCAGTCACTGAGTTGCATGTGATCCTTTGCAACCCCACAGACTGCAGCACGCCAGGCTTCCCTGTCCTTCACTATCTCGGAGTTTGCTCAGATTCATGTCCATTGAGTTGGTGATGCTGTCTAACCATCTCCTCTGCCGCTCTCTTCTCCTTTTCCCTTCAGTCTTTCCCAGCATCAGGGTCTTTTCCATTGAATCAGCTCTTCGCATCAGGTGGCCAATGTATTAGAGCGTCAGCTTCAGCATCAGTCCTTCCAGTGAATGGTCAGGGTTGATTTCCTTTAGGATTGACTGGTTTGATTTCTTTACAGTCCAAGGGACTCTCAAGAGGCTTCTCCAGCACCACAGTTCGAAAACATGAGTTTTTCCGTGCTCAGCTTCTTTGTGGTTCAACTCTCACATCCATGTATGACTACTGGAAAAACCATAGCTTTAACTATATGGATCTTTGTCAGCAAAGGGATGTCTTTGCTTTTTAATACTCTTGTCTAGGTTAGTCATAGCTTTACTTTCAAGGACCAAGCATCATTTAATTTCATGGCTGCAGTCACCATCTACAGTGATTTTGGAGCCCAAGAAAAGAAAATCTGTTACTGCTTCCACTTTTTCCCCGTCTATTTGCCTTGCAGTGATGGGACCAGATGCCATGATCTTAGTTTTTGAATGCTGAGGGTTTTTTTTTTTAATTAATTTTAATTGGAGGCTAATTACTTTACAATATTGTATTGGTTTTGCCATACATTGACATGAATCTGCCATGGGTGTACATGTGTTCCCCATCCTGAAGCCCCCTTCCCACCTCCCTCCCCATCCCATCCCTCTGGGTCATCCCAGTTCACCAGTCTTGAGCACCCTGTCTCATGCATTGAACCTGGACTGGCGATCTGTTTCACATATGATAATATACAATGCTATTCTCTTAGATCATCCCACCCTCGCTTTCTCCCACAGAGTCCAAAAGTCTGTTCTTTATATCTGTGTCTCTCTTGCTGTCTCACATATAGGGTTATCGTTACCATCTTTCTAAATTCCATATATATGTGTTAATATACTGTATTGGTGTTAAGCCAGCTTTTTCACTCTCCTCTTCTACCCTCATCAAGAGGCTGTTTAGTTCCTCTTCACTTTCTTAATAGGTAGGCCCTATTAATCCCATTTTACACGAGAAACTAGGCCTCAGTGAGATTTGTCATACGTCCAACAAGTGACACGTGTTTGACTCTTCTCTTTCAGAATTACACTACTGGCTGTTTTTGACTTGTTCACAACTTCTGCTTATGTGGCTCCCTCCTCTCTAAAATGTGGGTGGTTTTCCTCTTACAGGGCTTTTCTGTTGGGTGAGATACGTAAGGCACTTAGTACCTGGGGCATGTAATAAGTGCTCAATAAGTATTGCTGCTGTTACTTAATTTTCATTATTTAGATTTTTATTTGGGTTTTAAAATCAGTAAATGCACATCATAGAAAATTTGGAAAAATATTAGGGAGCTGAGAAAGTAATCTCATTACTGATGACATTTTGGCACACTTCCTTCCAGATAATTAGGTATTTCCCAAAACTTAGGTCTGTTACTTACAGAATGGACACTGGAATTTTTAGGTTATAGGAGTGTCTCTTCGGATTGATTTCTTCAAGAAGAATCAAGGTGGTGAGGGGCCCTGTGCACCGGCACAGTGCCCGGCTCACAGTAGGCACTTGGTACTCATTTGAACTGTGCTGTTAGAACATTGGGGAAGATTATTCATGCATTACCATCCTTTGCATTAAGAACATTATAAAATGATTTGAAAATAAAAATAAAGACGGCAGATGTGCATTCTGGCCTCAGGGAGACTGAGCTATTCTAAGAGTTTGGATACAGAAGTTAAATGTGCAAAGAGCTGAGTGAGAGAACATTGGGAAAGCTGCATTCTAAAGATCGGGGAACACTAATGACTGCATCTTTGAAACAGATGGTTCTCAAAAGTTTGCCAAAAAAACCCATAATGGACCAGTAAGCTGCACAGCTCTCTAGTCTCTGGTAAAGATCCCTTCACCATCAATCTGTAGTAAGTAAAGACTCACCTTTTTTAAAGAAGATGGTCTCTGGATGCCGTGACCCTTTAGAAGTAATGGTTTTTCTTTAAATCTAAATTTCCTTTCATTGGAAGAAACTAAATTTTCTGCTGTGCAAAGGAGAGCTTAGAAATGGGTGGTAGTACACATAATATTGAACACTGACAACCCAGCACACAGGGATTCTTACTAGTAGTCTGAATGCTGCTTGGGACCTTGTGGCACATTGAAATCCTTCTCTGTGCCTATGAGAGCCGCATTCATGCAAATCATCAAAGTTTTAAGTTATCTTTAAATTACTTTTGACTTAAATGAAAATAGAATGGCTGATTAATAGTCCCAGTAAAAATATCTGAAGTTGGACTGGTGGTATTTTGCAAAGTATCTGTCAGAATCACTTTTAAGAGCATATGTAAGCATTAAAAGTAAAGTAGATATAAAAAGGAATTCATAGAAAATTAGTCTCTCCCCTATTGCCTTTTAAGAAAGCTGCTTTAAATGCTTTATTCTGTGCATTTCTTTTAATGAATGGAGTAAGCATACTCTCAAGTTCAAGTCAGCTTGTCTCAGTTGAAATAGGTTGTTATTTAGAGCTCTGACTTTGGTTTTACAAAGGCCTCTTTGTTCATAATGCACAATTACTAAGGTTATAGTGGCTTTCAGAGACGCCAGTGCTAGTGTGTGCTGCTATTCAGGTGAAGCGAGGGACTTTTTATAGGCAGTTCTTAGTACAGGAAAACGTGGTGTGAGCATGGGGTGCCCCATGGCTGAAGTTAGTTAAGGATACTGGTGATGTACACACTGCTTGTGAAGTCTCCATTTCTAGATAAGTTGAAAATTAAAGGAGCAAGATGCAGTTAGATGCCATTTTAAATTTTAGTATGATATTAATAGTCCTTTTCAGTAATTAATTTTGTGTCGTTGCTGACTATTGGATTTCTGTCCCTTTTTGATAAAGATCTCAACAGTGACAACTGAAAATGACCAGAGGCCTCATACTGTGTATGAGAAAATATTGGTAGTATTTTGCTTTATGAAAGTTAAGTCATAGTTCACTTTACAGAATTCTGGAGATCCTTGTAAATGTTTGTTTTTATTCATGTAGAATTTAAATATATATGTTACATTTAAAAGACTGATTGTTTTACTTCTTTTCCAGTGAGATTTGTTTCATGTTTTCTCTCATGAAGACATTTTTTGTTACATTTCTGGGCACCTTAAGAAAATACTTAGTCCACACCCCTTTTATACCCGTCACTTCATATCTGACTGAAAATACTGGCAGATTGCTGTTAGTGTTTTGTTAAAGTATTTTAAAATGAAGATTTTTAAGGATTTTCTCCCTAAACTCTTTCGGTAGAAAGATTACCAGCAATTGCTACTTTAAATGATTCATCTTCACTAAAAAGATCAAAGAACCAAAGTGGACATAATAGGCTTGTCTTTTGGGGTTTTTTCCTACTTAAAAAGTTGTAATTATTTTCTTAGAAGAAACATTAGAATATAAAATTCTAACTTGATTCTTAAAACTATTTGCATAATGGTTATTGCTGTGTTTACCAGCACTATAAATGCTGATTTTTGCTAGGCTCAAATTGGGGCTGAGCATTATTTGAATAAGGAGAATGTAAGGTGATAAGTGCTCTGTGAGTGTGTGTTAGGTAGATTCTAGGGGACCAGCCTTGATTAGAGAGTAAAAGATGCTTTTAGGAAGCTTTTAACATTTCATTGTAATAAGCAGCCTTAGTTTAGCACTCAGAAGCTCTTCATAGTCTGTCTTACACCTTCTTTTTCCATTTGTATCTTTCACTGCTTTAACAAAAATCCTGGACTTGAGGCAAACTGGTCTTCTCTTCACTGGCTGATAACACTGTCCTTTCTCACCTCGGGGCTCCAGTTGACAGTTCCCTTTGCTTCTGGAGACCCTTGCCATCACTGTAAATGCTCCTGCCTCTCACAGCCCTCAGGGTGCCTGGAAACCTTCCTGTTCACAGCCAGTGTGATCTCTCCTGAGTGTTTAGAACATTTAGTTGCTTTTCTTCAAGTGCTTCACACACTACTGAGTGGTCAGGGATGACCACATACTATTTTTTAATATGTAAAAAATCCCTCACATTCCTGAAGACTATACCTTGCTCACGGTAGATGTTTGATGATTATTGAACCAGTGATTGTAAAAATGTTATCATTACTTGTGTTATCAAAGCAGGTCCATATACCCAATGCACAGTAAGCCGAACACTAAGACACTGATACTTGCCAAATAGTTTATTCATGAGGCAGCTGAATGACGAGACAGGAGAACAGCAAAAAATCTTATATCTGCCTCTCCAAAGGTGACAGGCTTGGGATATTTATGGGATAAAGAAGCAAGGTGGTTTGAGGGGTGGGGGAAAGGAAGGATGATAAAGTGAAGTCATTGGTGTCCTGCACGGGCATATCTGAGTCACACGTTTCTTTGTGAGATGCATGTTCAGAAAATGGCATTAGCATGTTCTGAGGGTGACATATTTTGCCCCTCTGAGGTCAAACACTCATGGAGCCCCAGTTGACTGGTCAGTGGTCTTGATCAGTTTTAACTGGGCATGACTAGCTCTATGTTCCAGGAAAAGTTACCATTACTGTTGTGTGTTAGTCGCCCAGTCGTGTCTGACTCTTTGCAACCCCATGGACTGTAGCCCCCCACCAGGCCCCTCTGTCCGTGGGATTCTCCAGGCAGGAATACTGGAGTGGGTTGCCGTTTCCTGCTCTAGGGGATCTTCCCAGCCCAGGGGTTGAACCCCGGTCTCTTGCATTGCAGGCGGATGCTTTACCGTCTGCAAAAGTAATAGCAGTTTTGAATTGCTGAACTTCGCCTTTTGATATTAGAATACCTTCTTATATAAATGTGGATATGTTATACATCATTTTAATGTACATTTCTCGCTTTTTTTTTTGCTAATGACTTACTACTTGCTGTTTATATGTATTTTAGACTAGGGAAATGATGTTAGATAAAAAGAAAAATTTGAGCAATTATCTTATTTGAGTTCAAAATGGGTCATAAAGCTGCAGAGACAACTCAACAACTCATTTGGCCCAGAAACTGCTAATGGATGTACATCGAAGCTGATCCTCTTACAGCTATGTGAGACATTGCCGAAGAACTCAGTGTCAACCATTCTGTGGTCGTTTGGCATTTGAAGCAAATTGGAAAGGTGAAAAAACTGGATAAGTGGGTGCCTGGTAAGCTGACTGCAAATCAAAAAACCGTTGTTCGGAAGTGTCATCTTCCTTTATCCTTTGCAACAACAATGAACCATTTCTCAGTGGATTGTGACGAATGGAAAGTAGATTTTGTACAACTGGCAGTGACCAGCTCAGTGGTTGGCCCAAGAAGAAGCTTCAAAGCACTTCCCAAAGCTAAACTTGCACCAGAAAAGGTTATGGTCACTGTTTGGTGGTCTGCTGCCTGTCCCATCGACTATAACTTTCTGCAACCATTACATGTGAGACGTATGCTCAGCAGATCGATGAGATGCACCGAAAACTGCCGTGTCTGCAGCTGGCCTTGCTCAACAGGAAGGGCCCAGTTCGTCTCCATGGCAGCACCCAACTGCACATCGACAGCCAGCACTTCAAAAATTAAACGAATTGGGCTAGGAAGTTTTGCATCATCTGCCATATTCACCTGACCACTCACCTGTGGACTACCACTTCTTCAAGGATCTTGACAGCTTTTTGAAGGAAAAATGCTTCCACAACCAGCAGGAGGCAGAACATGCTTTCAAGAGTTCATTGAATCCTGAAGCACTGATTTTTATGGTACAGGGATAAACAAACTTATTTCTTGTTGGCAAAAATGTGTTGATTGTAATGGTTCCTATGTTGATTGATAAAGATGTGTTTGAACCTAGTTATAATGATTTAAAATTCATGGTCCAAAACTGCAGTTGGTTTTTCAGCAGTGGGTCACTAATATAATGACCCATACATCAGAGGTGTTTTATATAGTGGGTGCTTAGAAGTGTCTTCATGCTGCATGAAACTTGGAGGGTATGCAATTTGCAAGAACAATTAAAGTGACTTTAGTCAATAAAGGCAAGTTGCAGGATGTTATTATTAAGCAAGTTATAATTTAAGGGATCTAACTGATGACTTTCCTTAGTTTTACTTATTTTGATATTTGTATACAATGAAATAAGTTTTTCTACTCTGAAACAGGTTAATGTACACACATACATAGTAACTCCTTTAGAAAGTTTCTCAGTGGTGGGCACTGTTAACATTTGGGGCTGGGTAATTCTTTGTTGTGGATGTTAACCTATATGTTGTAGGATATTTATATTTAGTAGCACCACTTGCCTTTCCTCAGGAGCTTCCCAGGTCACTCAGTGGTAAAAAAAAAAAAAAAAAAAAAAAAAGGCCACCTCCAAATGCTGGAGATGCAGGAGACACCGGTTCAACCCCTGGGTGGGGAAGATCCCCTGGAGGAGGAACTGGCAACCCACTGCAGTATTCTTGCTAGGAAAATCCCACAGATGGAGGAGCCTGGTGGGCTACAGTCCGTGGGGTCGCAGAGTCAGACAGGACTGAGCAACTGAGCAGATACACACACAGCCTCTCCTCACCTGTGCCTCAGTTGTGATGACCCAACAGTGTCTCCAGACATTGCCAAATATCCCCTCGGGGACAAAATCACCCCAGTTGAGAACACTGCTTTAAAAGAAGAAAAGCATGTGGATTTCTAGACTCTTAATTGTAGTTTAGAGTGTGTATGTATATTGTTTTTGAAGGTGGCTTTTAAGTAGAAACAAAGTGATTGTTTCAGAGTTCTCCGAATTTAGCTTTGTAATTTAGCTTTGGAAGCAAGGACACTATTAATTCTTATGAGACATTGATAACTTAAGGAAATTGCTTTTTTTTTTTTTAACTGTTCTGTGTATTTTACATTGAATAATTGATTTTGTTTGGTGTCTCCTCCAGATTGAAATTAAAATGAAAAAGCCAGAGGCTGTCAGATGGGAAAAGCTAGAGGGGCAAGGAGATGTGCCTAACCCCAAACCGTTCATAGCAGGTTTGTTTTCTGGCCTTGATGCGCTTTAGATTCATATTGTGTTATATAGTTGAAATTAAATAGTGATAAGTATTCTTTCTACTTCATTATTTATGTTCTCAAGATAAAATACATGGAGTATAATAAGGTTGCTCTGTAATGAATACAAAATATTTCTTAATGGTGGTTCTAACTTCTTAAACTCCATAAGAATACAAATGAATGGCATCAGAGCCCAGAGGGAATTGGAGTTTATTGTTTACCGTGGCAGTCTGTGACACTGGCTGGGGGTTGTTTTTGTATGTTGGCCTTTCCTGTTTTTTATGTGTAATAGTTTTACTCTGCTGATATATTTCCCGCTCTTCCTTTCTCCCCTCTTATTTATGCCTTTCTGTTTCTTCTAATATAGTCAGCTCTAATTTCCTGGAATTTCAGGGCTTCCCAGAGAAAAGTATCTAGCACATTTCACTATTTTTCTAAGAGGTGGAGGCAGACAGCTAATGAAGGCCTAAGGCAAGCCTATGAATAGAGTAGAAAACAAGGGTTGATTGCTTAATCCTTTAAAGAAAAGACCACTTTAAGTTGGGGTCAATTCTAAGCATAGGCAGTAGACAGGTGTTTTTCTAATGCAGTGATTAATCTGTGGGACACACTTAGACCTACAGTCTAAGACTGTTTTATAGCAATGACCTCATTAATGAATGGAGAGAGATTACCTTTTGATTAGAGATAATGCTCTGATTTGATGACTAAAATGAGGTAACTTTGTTTCAGCTACTTTTTGATTTTTCACTGCTTTCTTCTGTAGTATAACATACAGCTTCATTGTGGCACCTTGTAGAAAATGCCAAGTTCGCCAGTAGAGCATTCATCTTCAAATTTTATTTTGAGATAATTTTAGGTTCTAATAGAAGTTGCAGAAATTTAGAGTTCCCATGTACCCTTCACCCAGTTCCCTGCATGACACGCATAGCTAACCTACAGCATAATTAGCAGAGCCAGGAAATTTACCCTCCCAGATAATTTTTAGGAATCGAAATGATTCAGGTTGGTATATGAGCTGTCTATTAAGCTTCTGGGCCCTGCTGTATGTGAAAGATTTGGTAAAGATGTTATGTGCTTCTCATGGGGTTGATTCCCAGAGATTTTTGGATTGAGGTTTATATATAGCTTAAAGCATTTTTTTAAAGATATATTTTAAATGTAGTATCTCACCTAGTTCTAGCAGCAGCCCTGTATAGTAAGTGACCTCGTATTGTTCCTCCGATCTTACGGGCTCAGAAAGGTTAAACAGCTTGCCTGAGATTACCCCGCAGTTTTCATTGTCCAGGACTAACTCCAGGTCTTCAGAGTCTGGGTCTGGTTCTTATACTCCATGTGTGATACTGCTTGTTGCTGCGTTTTCTAACAGTGGGAAGTCTCTGCTGACATGAGTAGCTTTGCAGTTAGTTGATGTTAGAGTGTTTAAGAAAGAAGTTAGGTTACTTGTCTCTGAGTAGTTCATCTGCCACCTACAGGTATTAATGTTTTTCTGAGATTAAAGATTTTTTTGGTGCTATAGTTACAAACTCTTTTTAAACTCAGTGCCTTGGATATTCAAGATGGTATTCCTCCTGACCAGTTATATTTTTTGTAAGAGGTTAATGTGCTTGTCAGATTGTTTGACAAGCTGGAGACTGCAGATAAGGGCAAGTTGTTAACCTATCTGTGCCAGCTTTCTTATCTGTAAAATAGAGATGAGAACTGTGGTCCCATCTGGCAAATCAGCATTAGGATTAATTAAACCTGTGTGTCCTAAGTTCTTAATTTAGCATTGGCATGCGTTTTTTGTTTTCTTGGCTCCTAGTGAAAATGTACAAAAGACAGAGATTACTGGTAGAGGACAGGTGGATAGAATTTGGAAAAAGTTTGCTTGCCCTGTATAAAACTGGTGGGTGGTCGTTTTGTCTTGTTGGGGATTGGGTGGTGAGATGGGCAGGGAGAGAGGTGAAGAGAAAGGATGGAAAACAGAGTGAACGATTCGTTTCTCATCTCTTTTGAGAAAGGGGATATATAGACTAGCATAGTGTGTCCTAATTCATAGGGAAATTTTAAATTGATAGGGAAGTTTTTTTTTTAAGGCTATCTAGCTGTACCATCCAGTGTAGTAGCTGCAAACCACCTGTACCTATTGACCACTTGGAATATGACTAGTCTGGATTGCGATGTACTCTAAATGTAAAATACATACCAGATTTTAGACTTAGTGTGAAAAGTACATATAAAATATATTAATATTTTTATATTGATTTCATGTTGAACTGATACTATTTTGGATGTGTTAGGCTAAATAAGACATTTTTAGAATGTATTTCACCTGATTGTTTTTAGACTACTAGAAATTTTAGAATTATATTTGTGACTCACATTTCTGGCTTATGTTATATTTCCATTGAATAATGAACAGAACTGCTCTTATAGTTCTTAGGGAATCTGGTTAGTTTCTTTTAAACTATTTGTGTATCAAGACCTTGATTCCCTTGGTCTTTGGGGCAGTTTTGGCAGTGCCCTGAATCTCCCTGGGCTGGTTGCCTCTCTGGCTGCAAGCAGCCTCTGTTTAATCCCAATGTGCCCTCCAAGTAATATTATTTCCTGTGTGCACGTGATGTGGGCATTGACCTCTGGATCATCATGTACTGTTTTTCAGCATTCAAGAATTCTTTATTGTTTTCTCCTGTTGAAGTAATCTGATATTTTTAATGTGGTGAGAGGATGGAGTCTTAACTCACTGTCAGATGGCATGGCAATGTCAAATGGCATGTCATTGTTTTCAGTTTAATTTTACTCTGAAAGATATAAGTACCTCAGGAGAAGCTACTTTATACACACACACACACCCCAATATCATTTTCTGTATTCTTGGCTTTGCTGGGTCTTGGTTGTCGCCCGGCTCTTCTCTCGTTGTGGCGAGTGGGGGCTGCTCTCCGGTTGTGATACGCAGGCGTCGTCTCTGGGGGCGCTGGCTCTAGGGTGGGCAGGCCTCAGTAGCCGAGGCGCGTGGGCTCAGTAGCTGCAGCTCCCGGGCTCTAGATTGCTGGCTCAGTAATTGTGGCGCACAGACTTAGTGGCTCCGTGGCATGTGGTATCTTCCCGGACCAGGGATAGAAGCAGTGTCTCCTGCATTGACAGGTGTATTCTTTACCACTGAGCCACCGAGGAAGCCCTAGAAGCTGTATTTTCTAACATTTGTTAAAGCTTTGTTTAGAGAAAGTTTGTTAATGAAACATTTGTTTTAAAAAGTCAATATTTTTAGAATTGTTGGTATGATCTTTGCCCCTTTTCTGTAAACATAAGAGTTCCTGTATGTGGGCTTCCCTAGGGGTCCAGTTAGTGATTAAGAATCTGCTCGCCAGTGCACAGTGCACAAGTTTGATCCCTTATCTGGGGAGATTCCACATGCTGTGGGGCAGCTAAGCCTGTGTGCTACAACCACAGAGCCGGCACTCTAGAGCCCGTGGGTCGCAACTCCTGAGCTTGTTTGCCACAACTGTTGAAGCCCGCATGCGTGGAGCCTGAGCTCAGGAACAAAAGAAGACACTGCAGTGAGAAGCCTGCACATGGCGAGTGGCCCCCCCGTCACCGCAGTTAGAGAAAGCCTGCAGCAGTGAAGACCCAGCACAGGCAGAAATAAATAAAAATAATGGGTCTTAGAAGAGAAGTTCCTGCATGCTCCTCACACAGTTTCTCCTATTAGTAACATGTAGGCTTCCCTGGTGGCTCAGAGGTTAAAGCGTCTGCCTCCAATGCGGGAGACCCAGGTTCGATCCCTGGGTTGGGAAGATCCCCTGGAGAAGGAAATGGTAACCCACTCCAGTATTCTTGCCTGGAGAATCCCATGGACGGAGAAGCCTGGTAGGCTACAGTCCACGGGGTCGCAAAGAGTCAGACATGACTGAGTGACTTCACTATACTAGGCTTTCTTTGTTAATCTAGTTTTTCATAATGTACCCAAAGTTTACACTATGAGTTATTTTGCTCAAAAGAAATTTCCAGATTTTACATTATGCTTACCGATTCAGTCTTTAGAGGTTTTAAATGTTAATTATTGATTTATATATCAGACATTTATTACAAACATAAAATTTAATGATTTAAACTATTTGCTGAGATGTGTACACCATGATCACAAAGTTATGTGCGCTTGACATAATCGACACATGTTGATTAATCACTTCTTCTTTTTTACTCCATAGATGTAAAAAACCTATATCCATCATCATCTCATTATACAAGAAATTGGGATAAATTGGTCGGTGAGATCAAAGAAGAAGAAAAGAATGAAAAATTGGAGGGAGATGCAGCTTTAAACAAATTATTTCAGCAGATCTATTCAGATGGCTCTGATGAAGTGAAACGTGCCATGAACAAATCATTTGTAAGAACATAAACTTTAAGAAAATCTATTATAGTAGTAAATTTCAGAAATTAAAAATATAAGTAAAGAGATCAGATTGTATGTACTGCAGTTGGGAGACCATTTTAAATGGGTTTTGTCTGACCATTTCTTCTTGCTTGAAACTTAATTATCAAGAAAGTTGGAAACTCGTGGAAGAGGTGAGAAACAAATGGTGTATGTAGTCCACATAAATTTTTTCATCAGGGAGTTAGAACTTGAAAGACTTGAGATCCCAAGGTTAGAGTGGGTGATAGGAGTTATTCTAGTCAGATTTATCACAATAGCTGAGTGAGCCTCCAGGGGTTTCCATCTAGTAGCATATAGTCTCAGTGTCAAGGATGAGGAATATAGAAGGGAGACTTCCAGAACAGTGTTGGGCAAGTGGTCAGTGCACGTTGATTATCCACTGGTTTGTTAATAATTTCTTTGTTAGTTAAGAAAATTCAGGCTCTTTGCCAGGACATGAATACCACCTGAATTAGGCCTCTGTAGAACCGTGTAGATGTTGCTTGAAGCTGTAATCATTGGACTTTCACCAGTAGCTCTGGAAATGTCACTGTCTTTTAAGGCATTTATTTTTACAGTAGAAAGTTAAAGTTAATACTTAATAATTAAAATTAATTAACAATTAATAAATGTGTTTGAGGTAATAAGTGTGTTTGAGGCTCAGATATTCCATATCAAGTTACCACGTGGTAACTGATCATGACTAGTTTTCACTATTGCTTTAAAATTTTTTTATATTAAACTTTTTACATTGAGATAATTGTAGATTCCCATACAGTTGGAGAAAGTACAAGAGATGCCTTCTATCTTTTACAGATTTCCCCAGTGGAAGCATCTTGCAGAATTAATATTAAACAGCCATGATGTTGACAGTTAAGACAGAGAACATTTCTGTTGCCACAGGATTCCCTCATCGTTGTCATCTTATACCCATGTTCACACTCTTTTTTCCTACCCGTCCTTAGCCCATGGCAGCCACTAATCTGGCGAGTTTGTCAGATACGGAGTCTGCAAATATTTTCTCCTAGTCTGTAGCTTGTCTTTTTCTTTTCTTAACAGTCTTTAGCAGAACTGAAGTATAATTTTGATGAAGTCCAATGTATCAATTTTTGTTTTATGGATCATGGGTTTGTTGTCGAGTTCTAAGAACTCTTTGCTTAGTTCTAGATCTCAAAGATTTTCTTCTGTGTTCCTTTTTTTTTTTAAAAAATATGTTTACTTATTTGGCTGTGTGGGTTCTTAGTTGTTGATCTTTGTTGCATCCTGCGACATCTCGTTGCAGCACGTGGACTCTCTGACTGGGGTGTGCGGGCTTCAGTAGTTGCAGTACACAGACTTAGTTGCTCTGTGACATGTGGGGTCTTAGTTCCTTGACCAGGGATCGAACCCACATCCCCTGCACTGCAAGGCAGACTTTCAACCCCTGAACCACCAGGGAAGTCCCTGTGTTCTTTCTTTTAATACAGGTTTTTCTTACTTAGTGCATCTTAGTCCATGATCCATTTTGAGTTAATTTTTATATGAAGTATGAGATGCAGGTTAAGCTTCTTTTTCTTTTGACCTGTATATGTTCAGTTGCCCCAGCACCATTTGTTGAAATGGCTGTCTTTCCTTCCTTGAGTTGCCTTTCATCTTTGTCAAAAATCAGTTGAGCATATTAGCGTTGAGTCTGTTTCTGGGGTCCCTGTTCCATTGTTCTGAGTGTCTGTTGCTCTGTTAATACCACAATCTAAGTTACTGTTGCTGTTTTAAGTCTTGAAATTGGACCAATTTATTTCCCCTACTGTTTTTCATTTTCAAAATTGTTTTGGATATTTCAGTTCCTTTGCCTTTCTATAAATTTTAAAATAGTTTGTCTAATGTGGAAAAAGTCCTGTTAGGAATTACATTGAGCTGTATACCAGTTTGGAGAAATTGACATCTTTACTGTGCCAAATCTTCCAGCATAATTTATTTAGATCCCTGATTTCTTTCATCATTGTTGTGCACTTTTCAGCATTTAAATCCAGTATGTGTTTTACTAGATACACCAAAGTATTTGGTTCTTGCTTTGAGTGATTGTCAATGGTATTATATATTTAATTTTCTTATCCATGTGTGTTTGTTGCTAGTATCTAGAAATACGGGATTTTTTTTGTCTTCTGTGACCTTACTGAACTCACTGGTTCTGGGAGATTTTTTTGGTAGATCCCTTGTGATTTTCTGTGTAGACAGTCTTCAAATAGGGACAGTTTAATTTCTTCGTTTCTGATACGTGTGCTGCTTATCTGCTTTTATTGCTATACTGACCGACTAGACCTCCCATTATTATGTTGAATAAGAGTAGACATCCATGCCTTGTTCCCCATCTTAAGGGAAAAACTATTCAATCTTTCACTGTTAAGTATAATGTTAGCTGTAGGTTTTTGTAGATGCTTGTCAAGTTAAGAAAGTTTTGCTTTGTTTCTGTTTTCCTGAGATTTTTTTATCGTGAATGGCTGTTGACTTGTGAAATGTTTTTTCTGCTTTGAATCAGTATAATTAGGTAGGTTTTTTGTTCCTTTAACTTGTTTAAGTAGTGATTTTATATGATTAATATGATTATTTTCTTCATGGAACCAACTTTGCACCCCTGGGATAAACCCCACTTGGTCAGTGTATAATTCTTTTTGTGGTATATTATTCAGTTCTGTTTTCAAATGTTTTAAGCATTTTTGTATCTGTATTTATGAGGGACATTGGTCTGTAGTGTTCCCTTTTTTTGGTGCCATTTTTTTCTGGTTTAGGTATCAGGGTAGTACTTCATAGAGTGAATAGGAAAGTGCTCAGTCCTCTTTTTTGAGGGGAATGGATTTGTAGAATGAGTGATAATTTGTCTTTAAAGATTCTTTAAACCAATGAAGCCATCTGGGCCTTGATACTTCTTTTTGGGGGAGGTTTTAAATTATGAATTTCATTATCCTGATAGCTTATAGGACTGTTCAGATTATCTATTTCACATTCAGTGACTTGTGGTGGTTTGTTTTTGAGGGATTGGTCTGCTTTGTTTAAGTTGTTAGTTGGTATGATTTCCTTCTTGCCCTTTTGACGTCTGCAGGGTCTGTAGTGATAACCCATTTCATTCCTGTGATAGTAATTTGTCTTTTCTCTTTCTTTTTTCTTTGTCTTGCTAGGGTTTGTCAATTTTACTGACTTCACCCTCTTTTTTTTTTTGGTTCCCCCAAAGAATCAGCTTTTTTGTTGATCTTAAATTTTTCCTGTTTTTTATTCTAAATTTCATTTATTTCTGCTTTTAATTATTTTCTTCCTTATGCTTGATTTGGGTTTATTTTGCTATTCCTTTTTTTAATAGATTCTTCAGATGTGTGCTTAGATTATTGATTCAACCCTTTAATTTCTTTTTTCTATTATATGTGTTTATGCTCTATGTTTTCCTCTCAGGAATTTTAGCTGTCTCCTACAAATTTTTATTTTATATTTTCATTTTTATTCAGTTCAATATATATTTTTATTTCACTTGAGACTTCTTATTTTAAGTATATATTCCACTTGAAAAGAATGTATATTCTGCTCTTGTTGAATGGAGTGTTCTGTAGATGTCAGTTAAATCCTGTTGATTGATATTCTTACTGAATTTTTAAAAAATATTCTGAGTTGATTTTTTGTCTTACTGTTCTATTCATTGTTGACAGAGGGTCTTCAGCTATAATCATGGATTTATTGATTTCATATTTAAGTTTTGTGAATTTTTGCTTCACATATTTTGGAGCTCTGTTTAGTTCACATGTGTTTAGGATTGTTACATTTTCATGGTGGATTGCTTTTTTATCATTATACAATGTCATTCTCTAGCTCTGGTAATTTTTTTGCTAATATTAATATAGCTGATTATATCTTTTGTTTAATTTTTGCATGATATATCTTGTTCCATCCTTTTATTTCCAGTCTGCCTAAGTCATACTTTTTTAAATGTTAGTTTTTAAAAATTTTTATTGGAGTATAGTTGATTTACAATGTTGTATTAATTGCAGGTTTACAGCAAAGTGATTCAGTTATATATATACACACACACATGTATTCATTCTTTTTCAGATTCCTAAGTCATATGTAGAGTATCTTTTGGACAGCATGTATTCGTGTCATGTTTTTGTTTAATTTACTCTGCTGCTACTGCTGCTAAGTTGCTTCAGTTGTGTCTGACTCTGTGACCCCATGTACAGCAGCCCACCAGGCTCCTCTGTCTACAGAATTCTCTAGGCAAGAATACTGGAGTGGGTGGCCATTTCATTCTAATTTACTCTACCAATCTCTTTTAATTGATGCTTTCGGACCACTTACATTTAATTATTGATACATTAGGACTTGTGTCTGCCAAAGAAGTTTTCTCTTTGTTCTGTATTTCTGTTTTTGTTTTTCCTGTTCTCCTGTGATTACATGAACATTTTTTAGAATTTCATCTTGATTTATCTAGTATTTTTTAGTGTATTTTCTTTTATAACATTTTTAGTGGTAGCTCTAGATTTTATATTAGCTATATTTTACTTCTCTTAGTCTCCTGGTATCATTTTTTGAAACTGAGTGACATTTAGAAATGTTACCTCTCTTTATGTACCTTTACCTTTTCTCGTTTATAATTTCTTAAATATTTCTTCAGCGTACATTTAGAAATCACATCATAAAGTGTAGTAATTTAGAAAGCTTACTTACAAGAGGAAAAGCAAGTTCTCTTGTATTTCCCTGTCTTGTGGCCTTTCTTTCTTCCTTACTGTGTTTCAAGGTTCCAGTTTCTACTGTTTCTTTTCTGTCTAGAGAGGTTCCTTAGGCATTCTTTCAGAGTAGATCTGTCCATGACAAACTCTCTGTATTGGCAAGGATTTCTTTGGGTTTATACTGATTGGAATTTGCTCAGTTTCTTGCAACCATAGATTTATGTTTTTTGCCACTTTCAGGATATTTTCATTCATTGTATCATTGAGTGCCTTTTCAGACCTGCCTTCTTTGTTTTCTTCTTCCTGGAACCTGATGACACAGATACTGGATGGTTTGTTACGGTACTACGTATTCCTGCGGCTCTTCATTTTACCTCTCTTCTCTCTGTCACTCAAGATTTATATAGGTTCGTTTTCCAGTTCACTGATTCTTTATTTTCTCTATTCTGCTCTTGAGCCCATCACCGATCTTTTTATTTCAAGTGTATTTTTCAATTCTAAAACTTTTATTTGGTTCTTTTTTATATCTTTGTTTACTGAGGTTTCTGTTTTTTTCATTTGTTTCAAGCTAGTTCATAATTCTTGTTGAAACATTTTTACCCTGACTGCTTTAAAAGTATGTCAGATAATTTTAACTTCTCTGTCATCTCTGTGTTAGCATCTATTGGTTGTCTTCTCTTTTTAAACATATAACCTGAAATCTTTCTGGTTCTTGGTGTTTTTCATAAGTGCCAAGTGGTACCTAGTTGAAACCTGGACATTTTCATGTTATGAAACTGTAGGTCTTACTTAAACCTTCCTTCTGAAGGAGCTTTCTCTGACGACTACTCTGGCAAAGGAGGGGAAGTAAACCACTTCACCACTGCCAGGTGGAGGTAGAATCCATGGATCCCACTGTGCCTCCATAGACACCCCAGGGCCGCTCCTTGTTACTGCTGGGGATAGGCAGCTGTTCAGCTGCCCAGGTGGTTTCCACGGAGCCCGGTCAACAGGAGGCCAGTTCATGGCACCACAGCATGGGTCGAAGTCTAGGCTCTTCATGGCGCTGGCCTGGGTGGAGATGGACCACAGTCTTCACTGTGGTTTTGACTGGAGTGATTACTGTCTAAAAGGTTTCTGTTTTCCTATTGGTCTTCATCCTTTGGCTAGAGAAAGCAGCCTTTTGTTGGGTTTTTTGGTCATACCCTTTGGCATTTCCAGCTTCTTCAGTTCCAACTCTTGAAAAAATGAGGCAAAAGAAAACCCAAAGAACTCACCACTCTGTTGTTCCTTGGGTCCCAGGGTCTCTAGCTGACTTGTCCTCTTATATTTGTTATTTAAATGACATACAAGGTTTTTAGTTGTACTTAGTGCAAAGAATAGGAAAAAGTGTATTAATGCCTCCAAAAGGAGAAAGCAGTCCCCCCAACCTGACACACACACACTCTCAGCGGTTTGTGGGATCTTAGTTTCCTAGCAAAGGATCAAACCTATGCCCCCTGGAGTCCTAACCTCTGGGCCCCCATGTAATTCCCAGAAATTAGTTTAAATATTGACTTTTTAAGAGCTTGCTAGACAGAATAGTGTGTAAAATTTCAAAGATACAGAATCTGTGTCCGTTTTCATATGGAAACTTTGCTAATTGTAATTGAACTATACACATGCATAAATAAGCCCTCTGTCTGGCAACATTGATCTGGAACATGGCAAGGACTTGGCTTCTGTCCTTGTGGGAATACCGGCATACCTTGGAGATCTGTGGATTTAATTCTAGACTGCCATTTTAAAGCAAATCTTGCAATAAAGTGAGTCATACTGTTTGGTTTTCTAGTTTGTATGAAAGTTACATTTACACTATGCTCTAGTCTGTTGAGTGTGTAATAACATGTCTAAAAAACAGTGTATGTACCTTAATATAAAAATATTTTATTGCTAAAATATGCTAACTTTATCCTCTGAGTCTTCAGCAAGTTGTAGTTTTTTGCAGGAGTAACATCAAAGATCACTGGTCACAGATTCTCCTAACAAATATAATAACAATGAAAAAGTTTGAAATAGAAGAGAATTATCAGAATGTGACAGAAACATGGAGTGAGTACACACTGTTGGAAAAGTGACTTAGCAGCTCACTTGATGTAGGGTTGCCACAAACCTTCAAGTTGTAAAAGATGCAGTATCTACAAAGTGCAGTAAAGGGAAGCACAATAAAATAAGGTCTGCCTGTACAGAGAAGCAAACTGTCTCATCTGTAATCTCTCAGTCTACTTGGGCAAGAAGACCAAGTGTACAGAATAAATCAGGGGAGTGCTCAGATGCACTGCAGTCTGTAGAAGAAAGGGGAAGATAAATGTCATCAGCAGACATGATCAGGTTATAAATTAAATCTGTTTTCAGTTCTCTTAGGAGTAATGTATTATATAGACTTGTCCCATTTTATTCAGTATTTTATTTGAAGCCTACTATGTGTCAGGCTACTGCATTTAAGTATTGATAACTATGTATGGTGTGTATGGTAAAGTATTGATCTAGCATTTGAGTATTGGTAATATATAGTAAAAAATATGTATGCTAAAGTATTGATCTAGCATATAAGTATTGGTAAAATATGCTCCTTGCCTTTTAGAAGCTCTCAGCTTTAGTTTGAAGCCAGGGGTGGGAGACAGATATAAGAAAACAGATCCTTACAATTTTAACAGTGTAATGTCATCCAATTTATATTAATGGTAATCTTGCTCACCCAGTAGACAAATCTTACGAGAGGAGGTAGTTAGAGTCCTAAATAGGGTCAAAGGAGGCCACAGAGAGATGGTGCCACGTCAGGCTTGGAGGATGACATGTCAAGCATCTCTCTCCATGGGAGAAGAGCATCCCATGCGGAGGAACCCAGGGGAAAGAGCTTGGCAGAGAATGTGGGGCATTGGCATTGTTTAGAGGCTCCACTATAGTGGTAGCATGTACAACTGTACATTCACCAATAACACAAGTTGGTTATTTTTAAATGTTTAGATGTTTAACAACTTACTTGCTGTGATCCAAGCCAGTGATTTTTTTTTTTTTTAATTGCAGTAAGATTACAAATGGTGGTGGTGTTTAGTCACTAAGTCATGTCCAACTCTTTTGTGACCCCATACACTGTAGCCCGCCAGGCTCCTCTGTCCAGGGGATCTTCCTAACCCAGGGATTGAACCTGCATCTCCTGCATTGGCAGGCGGGTTCTTTACCACTGAGCCCCCTGAGAAGCCCCAAGATAACAGTATCTAGAGCTTTATATTTTAATGTATTTATGAATATGCTAAGATTGTTGGTAGCTGTTATATTCAGTAGGTAGTAAATAGATGGCAGATTCTTTCCTGAGACACTATATCTGTATGTGTATGTACCTTGATTCAAAAATAATAGTGTACACTTGCATGTATTTGACATAGAACATTAAGAGACTCCTAGAGTTCTGTCCAACCAGAAAGAGTTTACTTTGCAAAATCTTTATTAAGCTCTGCAGAAGAGATTATATCATCATTTTCCTTGGGAGCCAATTTCATCTGAAGGTAGTTTTTCCATATATACCTCTGTGCTGATCAGCAAGGAGACATGGTGTTTTATATGGCAGTGTCAGTGGACATGGTCCTCCTACATAACTAGAGTTTCCTTTTCAGATTTTTACAAAGTATAGTAACTTACCTGGAAAGCCTAACATTAGCATATTGTGTTGTGTGTGTTGAGCCAAACATAGCTTGTGTTTGGTGTTCTGTGCTTGGAACATTTTTTGAAAAATAATGTTATTTTGAAAAATAATTGTTTGGATGATATGGTCCAAGAATTAATCTATTTTTATTTCTTATTGCAGATGGAGTCTGGTGGTACAGTTTTGAGTACCAACTGGTCTGATGTAGGTAAAAGGAAAGTTGAAATCAATCCTCCTGATGATATGGAATGGAAAAAGTACTAAATAAATTAATTTGTTATCACTGTATTGCGTATATTCACCTAATGCCCATTGTGTATTAATATTGCATTCTTGAATTTTGAACACTGAGTACATCTTTTCAGAGATTATACCTCTTTACCTCTTTGTGCTTTAGAAATTATTTTCCTTCAAGTGTTTTGAAAGTCTAATGAAGATCACATTTTATCACTTTTGTCCTTAAGGATTTCAGATATGCTGAAATGGAATGAAGTATCATTTGCTACTAGACAGATTATTTCTACCTAGTAGTGGGAGTGGAGAAATCATTAATGGTTATATCTTGGGTTATTGCCTTATTTTTGATGCAGTATTCTATTAATAATTTATTAGACCTGGCAACTTTGTGTGAGCATAGATTTCTCAATTTCAGTGTTAGATCGTTTGCTTTTAAAAACTGCTTTTCAATGGAGTTGTAAATACAATTTTTCTATGAAAAAGTTTGGTTTATTTACCTTTTTCTTAAGTTTTTAATGAAAACTTTGAGAAATTATTTATCACAAGGAATTCCCATTTGATTATTTTTATGAGAAATATTTGTAATTGCACTGAGAATTTTGGTCCTTACCTTTCAAATTCTTGTGTAAAACATTGACACCTGAGTTTTCTATTCTGTAAATTAACTATACTGAAGTATAATCTGTAAAGCTGGGTCACACAGTAATTTAGAAGAGCCCAGCTCCACATCCTCCTGCTTTTGCCACAGCAGGATTCCTGAAATTACAGCACTGGTGGCTTGATTTGGTTTTTGTGTTTTTTTTTTCTTTATTAGAAAATCTCTCTTCTCACAGCCCCATGATTACTTTTGGTGGTTTAGGGCAGCTGTTGAGAGGGTAAATTAATATGTATATATTTAGTATGTATTCTGTTTCTAGAATAAATAGATACCATGGGAATACAAAAACCAAAAGACATGATCATTAACTTCAAAGACTTTATAATCTAGCAGAGAGAGAAAATTAACATTCATGAAGGAATTATGGAATGGTTGAATGGTGAACTTATTATAAATAGAGGTTTGAGATAGAAAAAGTGTTCTATGATTGAAATTCTTGGCAGTCTAAGCTGTTGCAAAGCAGAGGCCACCGATGACCTGATCGGCTTTCCCGTTGTGGTTTCGGAGCCATAGTGCCCTCGAGGTTGGCGTCTGTTAGGTCTTACTGATGTTTTGTGGCAAAGCAGTACCATGTACCCTCACAGCAGAGGATGGCGTAAATGGGAGGCAGATTAGCCATCATGTCCAAAGAGAGTGGGTTCTCAGCCTTTTGATTTGAGTCATTTGATGTGATGTGTAGGCGAGTTCTTGAGGAAAGAGAGTTGGGGTGATACCTGACCACGCCTCGGCCTGCCGTCATTGCTTGTTTATGCGTGCCGCAGTTTTCACTTGTCCTTCTGCCCCTTCGAGTTATGGGCTACTTTTTTTTTGTTCTTGAACACTGAAAGAAAAGGCAAAGTGAAGTTCTTGTATGTATGAATTTCTAAGATTTTCTGCTTGGGAAACAAGCCAGTGATGTTTTCTCAGTACCATTAGTCCTCAGGGGCTCTCGTTACAGAGTTAGGAAGTCAGAGGCCTGCAGCACTACCCTAGAGACAAGACTCCTGGCTCCAGCAAGTCCCTGCCACCCATTAGCTCTAAAATTCTTAACAGGCTGACAGCCTTCCTGTGTCTTAATCTGTAAATAGCCTATAGGGTCTTAAAGTTTAATTAAAAGTCCATGATTCTAAATACGGAAGCGTTTTTGCCTCTTAAAAAGCAGCTTCTTTTTTAGGAATGACACTGTTATAACAGAAGTCAGGTTTTTGAAAAGGTTCTAGTACTATTAATAGTTTTGCTTGCATTTTAAAGGATGTATTATCTAAAGTTTGTTTTTCTGTTGCCTAACGATGTGGGATTCAGGATTTTGCTGAGCCACTTGGCGTTCCTAATATATGTGACTATGTTACACAATGCCTAGTCTAAATACAGTAGGTTTATGGGTGAAGAAAGGAATTTTAACAAGTGGTTTGGATGGCTTGCCTTAAAGTAACACGCTAAAGTACTGCTTCTCTTTTACCATTCTGTGCACTGAAAATTTATGACTCCAGAAAGTTAAAAAACTTCATTTTGAGCCTCTTAACTTATTGTCTACTCTCTCAGCTTGGGTTTTAATTGGTCCCACTTTGTTTCCAGGCTCCCATTTTCTTCCTCCCTGCCTGTTCCCTCCCCTCCTCTACCCCTTCTCCCTGCCCCCCACTCCCCTCCCCTCCCCCCGGGTCATGGCAGTACAACCTGGCGTCCTAACCACGGAGCCGCCAGGAAGCTCCAGCACGCCCTCCAGCACGCCCGCTTGCAGGTCTCAGATCTTCATTCCGGCTCTAGTTTTGCTTTTGTTTTTTCAGAACATGCGTTTTTTCCCTCTTAGCATGTGTTTTCTTTTTTGATGTTTAGTCTTGGAATACGTTTTTTTCCTTAGATTCTTTATCCCTTCTGTGTGTGTGTGTGTGTTGTTGTTGCTTCAGTCATGTCCGAATGTTTGTGACCCGGTGGGCTATAGCCCACCAGGCTCCTCTGTCCATGGGATTCTCCAGGTTGCCAATCCCTTCTCCAAGGGATCTTCCCGACCCAGGGATTGAGCCCACATCTCTTACATGGCAGGCAGGTTCTTTACCACTAGCACCACCTGGGAAGCCCCTCTCTTTTCCTAATTTCTGTAATTATTTGCACTTTGATGACTTCCAGAATTTTACTGTCTCCAAAGAATCTCGAATGGGATAATCTGCTGCCTTAAATTTTGCTCTGAAGTAATCTCTTTAGGTGGCTACACCAACAGGTTTGAAACACCAGGGTCAGTTTTGGTAATTGCTGTCCTGTGTCCTAACCATTCAGAGTTACTAACTAGCAGATTCAGTCTTTAACAAAGGCAGTTAGTGGCTCCTTTAATAACCTGGTTTCTCTATCTTTATTTGGAGTGAAGAAAAAGATTGGTTTATTCTAATAACTATTATAGTTTCCCCTGACCCCAGCATTTTCATTCCTTTGATTTGTGGTGTTCACTAACTGCAAGACATCGATTCATCATTGCTGTTGTCTCCCTGAGTTTGGAAAAACTTGTATGTTCTTAGCAGGTTAACTGTATAGGATAAGGAAGAAAATAATTGACCTGTCCTAAATAAATTGTTTAGATAAATTTCAAGTGAACATTTAAAATGAAGTTATGTCACTATGCTATTATGAATAGTTTAGATAGACATTTTAATTCAATACTGAAATATTTTTTGGCTCTCCTTTCCTATTTTACCTTTCTCCTTCCCCAGTTATCTACACGTCAGATTAGGTTATTGATCTGAGAGATACACATCATTGACCCAGAGCAGTATTGCCTATTAAATGACCCTCTGATCTGCCCAGTGAACTTTCATTTTATGAGGACCTTCATTATCCAAATTTAGAGTGTGTGTTTCCGACTTGTCACTATTACTGACATTACCAAAAACAGGTGAACATTTCTGGGTGTTTTGTGTGTGTTTTTGTTTGTTACTCAAGCTCCTTTTTTTTGTACCAGTTGGCTATAAAAAGTTTACCTTTACACTCTTGCCTGCTGTTTTAGCTCCATAAGAGTTATGGATATCTTGATGACTGCATCCTCCATCCAAAAAAAATTATATATATGTCCATTATCTCTGCATTGGAGGAACCACGGGGGAGGAAATATAAAAGTTAAAAGGACAAAATAGTGATTTCTGTGCCAAAAGGACTAAAAGGACAAAATAGTGATTTCTGTGCCAGGAGGGTCCCGTGCAGTTTTTATCTTCGGCTGCACTGTGCACATGCGGGATCATAAGTTCCCCCGAAAGCAGGGATTGAACCAGTTCCCCCTGAAATGGAAGTATGGTATCTTAACCACCGGAATAGCAGGGAAGACCCCATGTGTAGCTCTAGATGAGAGGGGCTGTCAGCATTGATCCGGGTTCTTTTGTCTCCAACAGTGCATATTCTCCTGTAAAATCATCTTAGACATACCACAAGATTTTACTTTGGAAACACTTGGGATCTTGTGGATAAATCAGAAACAGTGATTTACTCAAAAGGGTAACCACTGGGGGGTACTCTTCCGATTTCCTTCTGAAATGAATTTAACTCTTAGCCTGTCTTCCTCCCTCAGTAAACTTAATGCCCCCAAATCAGCTAAAGTCAAATACGTTGCTCAGCCATGAGGGCAGTAATGGTGCCAGCTGTTCGGTACTAGGGCTGTTTATGGGCCGGGTGTGTTCCGTCTGTCCTGACATAACAGGCTTGTGAGGTAGTGATGCCATCCTCTCAGATCAGAGAAACCAGAGTCAAGTTAAGTTCTTTGCCTAGTTCACGCCACTGACAAGCGGTGGAGCTGGAATTTGAACAGAGCACGGCCCATCAGACTTCAGTTACCATGCTTTTTACAGCTGAATGAATTGGGTGACTGAGTGATTTTTATTAATGCATCAAGTGCCTGACAGTGAAGCAGAGAATGTGCAAGTTGAAGTTTTAAATTCTTATACATGGGCTGGGACGTATATTTCTTAAAGATCAGAGTATCATCAGTTTCTTAAGTAGGAAAGGTTACTAGGAGTCCAGATCTCTTGCCCTTTGAGGAGGTAATTACAAGCAAGTGGTCCTGACTTGTGTGGAAGATTTTTATTTTCTCAAAATGCAGATAATTACAGAGAAACAAGATATGCTTACAACTGTACAGTTGAAAGAAGTCTAGCACATCATTCCTGACATATTCTTGTTCATTAAACTTGGGAGCTCACACTAGTTTTCCTTGTTCAAATGCTAAAATTGTGTTAAGGTTTTTCTCCTACCTAGTTACACGTATTAAGATCAGTGAATCCCTGATTTTTTCAGTGAAATTGAAATGATTCAGATTTAGTCCATTTGTTCCAATCATGTTAGCATTTTACATATGTTTTGAATTTTGGCTTGTCTGGAATTTTCCAAATGTTACCTTTGTTGTGCTTTCAAATTAGATTTTTTTAACTCTTAGGTATGAATTGAGACTTCTCGTACATATCTCATTGACTTTATTTTCTCTTACAAGGTTCAGTTATAAAAAAGATGTTTCAAAAACAGTATTGTTGGCCCCAAAAAAGATTTTTTTATATTAAGTAAGTTTAATAAGTATAAAATAGCCACCAAATAAGTAACCCATCAAAGTAAATATTGTTGACACCTGTTATTTAAGGTTAAGTAAATTTACATTTACTTCTGTTAAGACTTCAAGGCTGGTATATTTTTAGTAAAATGCTCATGAGTGTGAAACCCCTCACATCTGCCGTTTCTGCAACAGCAGCTCCCCGACGGCTGCTGAAATTGTGATGTTCAGTAGAAGGAAGCTTGAGCTGTCTGCTGAGTGGGGACCAGCTCCCTGCATTCCCCACTCCTGTGTGTTTCACCTGAGGGGCGGGAATCAGCAGTCATCTTCCAAATCTGAGATCCCCAAATCTGCTGTGTTCGTTGATATTTTGCCACTTGTCAACAGCCCCTTCTCAAATTCCTCTTCAGTAATTTTGCCTTTTTAAAAACTTTATCAAGAGCCTTGGGTCATTCAGAAGTTCCTCCATGTCTTCATGGAGGAAAATAGGAATAAAATAGTCTTCAGTGCTTACAGATGGGCATTTGCAACTATCCTGCTCCACAGCACAAGCTGTGAAAGCTCTGAACAACAGTAAACTATTATACATACTATGTGCTTGATGCTCTGGTAAGTGCATTAAGTGGCAGTACTGCATGGTGGTTAAATGCATGGACTCTGAAGAGTGCCTGCTTGAGATCAATCCTGGCTACACTGCTTACCAGCTGTGTGACAGCGGGCCAGTGCTTAATGTCTCTGCGCCCCAGTCTTCCTGTTTATGAAACTGGGCTGGTACCCATCTCGTGGGCTTTGATGGGTTGAAGGCGTTAATTCTACAACGATTTCTCCTAATCCAGATGGTTCTAAAAACTAAACTTGTGTGTGTGTGACTCAGTGGTTAAAAATAAAATCTAAACTTACAATATGAATAGTCATATATTTTGCTGCAGAAATATTCATTTGTTCACAGAATGCTAATGCTACTGCAGATCCTGCTGAGGTTATTACAGAATACGTAGTATATCTGTATTACATTCTAAAATTTCTGAATTCACAAACACATCTGGCCCCAAAGTATTTGAATCGGGTTATACGTACTTACATATGTAAAGTGCAGAGAGTGGTTGCTTAATGTTGCAGATAACATCGACATGCTTTTAGGCTGAGAGGTTTAAATACTATAGAAAGCCTTTCTAAGTTCAGTCTTGCAAGATTCAGGATTCTGTCTGAAGAAGGTATATCAGCTAGTTAAAAATAATTAGTGTAATTAAAAATATAGCAAGAGCATAAAAGTTGATCGAAAAACTTTTATTTTGAATCAGTAGTTATTTTGGTTAAGCAGAGCTTAAATATGCACGTGTTGTCAGCACTACTTTAAAAAGAATCATGAAGTGTGGCCAGAATATACAGACTGTGTGTAGACTGTTAAGGGACTTCCTTTCAGAAGTTCTTTGATTTTAATTCCATTTTAATTTAAATCTCAAGACAGAAGACGACTATTAGAACTTACAAAAGCAAGTTGCAAGATCACAGCACTTGGAGCCCACACATTCTGTGTTATTTTCAACCATGTACAGAGGCTGACAGTTCCTTTTTGCAAGAGTTAGTTCATTGGTCTGTTCCCTCTCTCCCCTGCTCCCTGCCCCTCAGACGGTCAGTGGGAGCAGAATGTCTCTGCAGTACCTTGTATATACACTGTATACTCAACTATAGACTCAATTTCAGGGGGCTTCTCTCTCAACTGCCACTTGTCAATCATTTGTACTCTAGCATTGACCTTTTCTGTGACCCATTTTACTACAGATGAACACTTTGCTAATTTAGCTGGTTTAATGTAGTGCCTATGAAGTATTCTAAGAAATTGAATATATTTCCTTGGAATTACTACTTAACTATTTAGCTGTTTATTAGTTGCAAAGTGATCAGTTTCTTCCCTGGTAGCTCAGAGGTTAAAGCGTCTGCCTGCGATGTGGGAGACCTGGGTTCGATCCCTGGGTTGGGAAGATCCCCTGGAGAAGGAAATGGCAACCCACTCCAGTACTCTTGCCTGGAGAATCCCATGGACCGAGGAGCCTGGCGGGCTACAGTTCACAGGGTTGCAAAGAGTCAGACACGACTGAGCGACTTCACTTTCACTTTCACCACAGAGGTAACTTTTATAGCAGAAAGGATACTAAAACATGAATCTGAAATCTTAAAATCCCTATTTTGATGTTCATAATGGTGTTTTGAGGACAGTGACTTAACCCTTCTGAACTTTTTTTTACCTGGATGCTGATTACCTGTCAGGGCTGTGAGAGCTCAGTTGTCCTGACTCAAAAGAATGTGGCCAACAAATGCCAGTTAAGTATAAAGTCCTTGATTTTTTTTCCCCCTCAGTGCTGTTGAGTATTGGAATTCCTAGAAAGAAGGTAACCAATCTGTTACCTGTGCTGTTCAGTTCAGTTCAGTCGCTCAGTCATGTCCGACTCTTTGCGACCCCATGAATTGCAGCACGCCAGGCCTCCCTGTTCATCACCATCTCCCGGAGTTCACTCAGACTCATGTCCATCAAGTCCGTGATGCCATCCAGCCATCTCATCCTCTGAACCAGTCTGTTGTTCCATGTCCAGTTCTAACTGTTGCTTCCTGACCTGCATACAGATTTCTCAAGAGGCAGGTTAGGTGGTCTGGTATTCCCATCTCTTTCAGAATTTTCCACAGTTCATTGTGATCCACACAGTCAAAGGCTTTGGCATAGTCAATGAAGCAGAAAGAGATACCATAAACACAATGAAAGGACAACCCATAGGATGGGAGACAATATTCGTAAACGATGTGAGCAACTAGAGATTAATTCCAAAATTTACAAACAGGTAATGCAGCTCAGTATACAAAACAAACAATCCAAACAAAAACATGCACAGAAGATCTGAATAGACATTTCTCCAAACAAAACATACAGATGGCCAAGAGGCACATGAAGAGATTCTCAACATGTGAATCATTAAAGAAATGCAAAGTAAAACCACAAAGAGATATTATCTCACACTGGTCAAAATGGCCATAATCAAAAAGCCTACAAACAATAACTGCTGGAGAGGGTGTCAGTTCATTTGAGTTCAGTCACTCAGTCATGTCCAACTGTTTGTGACCCCATTAACTGCAGCACGCCTGGCCTCTGTGTCCATCACCAACTCCCGGAGCTTTCTCAAACTCATGTCCATTGAGTCGGTGATGCCATCCAACCATCTCATCCTCTGTCATCTTCTTTAAGACTACTGCCTGTTCTTATCGTTTTTAGCTTGCTGACTTCTGCTGTCTCTCAATATTCCATGTGTTTTTACCCCTTCCACCCAACCTGGAAAGCCTGTTGCCTACTGTTGTGTCAAAACTGGTCTCCCATGCTGCCTCCAGGAAGGCTGTGTAATCTTGTGCCGCTCTGTCCTCCACTGGCTTTGCAGCAGTTGGATCAGGCTATTTGCTTACGGTTGAGGCACCTGTTGGAGCCATTGATAGAGCAAACGAAAACCACCGTAGCATGTGAACATGTTTGTGAGTTTGATCTATCTTTTATCAAGTCACTACAGTTGACTCATTTCTTCGCTCATGTGACTGGGCTGCTTTGGGGAGGGTGGCGAGGGCTGGCTTCCAGCTTTGTATCTGCAGTACTTCCCTGGTGCATAGAGAGGAACCCTTCACAATTTGGTAAATGGTCTTCATGTTGCACGCTGCAGAGAGAAATGTCCTTATTTTCCTTTCTTCATTCTTTAAGTGTCCTCAGATTAGTCTTGTGAAGTCACCCGTTCCACACCCCCTCATTCACTGCCACTCCAGCTGTGATGTGGAGGTGTCTCAGAGATGCCTTTGTAAGGCACCTCCCAGAGTTTCACTGGTTTTAGGGTTAGTTGTGTGATATCTGTTCTACCCTATGTTTCCTACGTCATTATTGACTCACTTTGGATCTTTGATGCAGAGCATAATGCCTTTTATGTAATAGATATGCAAGTGTTGGAACTGTTATTTTACACTAAACAGTTTTTTAAAATTGTACTTTGTTTTTAATATGTGACCTTGATACTATTTATTCATCTGCATATAAAACAGTGATTTTTAAAACAGATGATTAACCTCTGGTCATGAGAGAATCTGATTTGTTCAGTTATCTTCATCACTAGAAGGAATAGCAGTTATGTAACTAATCAAAAACCATGTGATATTCAGGTATTTTTGTGATTAATTTAAATTTTTCGTTTCCTTTTATTTTCCCCTTAGTGTTTTAAAAACAAAATATGTGGATTTCCTAAAAGAACAGACTGACATTTACTTTCTTATTAGGTTAGTTATTCTTTGAGAAGAGATTTTGAGCCCAAGAAACTTAGGTAAGGTAAAAGAGGCCAGAGTTTTAGGAATCTAGGAGTTTGTATGGAGATATGCACAGGTCTAGAAACCAAGAGTGAATCAAGCAGTTTCATTTATAAGCATACCAGCTTCTGGAGGTGAACATTTGAACTGCTTACTAGTACGTTTTTTTTCTGGAAAACCCCCAGAGAAATGCTGAGATACTGAATACTATATGAACCGCTTTGGTGAGAGTTGCATACTTTATTTTTGTAAACAACATTAATACCTTTGCGGTCTGTCTGTCAAAAGCCACACTTTTCTTGGAGTGGGTTTTCACTTTAATATAGGTAATAGAATGATATATAGAGTAATATAGATAAGTGAAAAATTCATGTTTATGGCATCATACCCATTCTCATCAATGTTGAAGGCCAAGTATGTGCCAGACACTGTTTCCAAACCAGGGAGATGCACTGGTGAATGAATTCTCTGCATTTATGGAGCCTAGCTCATGGGGAAGTAGGCAGAGTGCATGTTAATGGTGTTAACTAGATGCTAAGGAAGAAAACTGCATATGCAAAGAGGACAATCGGTGGTTGACACTTGATGTAGGAGCCCAGTTGAGAACTCAGTGAGCAGGTGATGCCTAAACACAGACTTGAAGGAAGTGAGGGAGCCAGGCAGATACTTGAGAACCAGCACTGCCAGCAGAAGGAGCAGCGGCTGCTGGCGAGGCGGCGGGGCGGCAGGGCTGGGGCGGAGTGAGTGAGGGGAGATTGGGTGGGTGGAGGTGGTGGGGGTCTCCGTCACCTAGGGCCTTGCAGGTGGTCCTGGGGAGACGATGGTAGCTAATGCCAGGGCTCGCCCCAGCTTAACGTGAAACCCTGTTCTCGGTGCTGTCACAGTTTATGTCTTCAATTTTTATTAAATGTACATGCAGTCAAATGTAGTTTATAAATCTCACAGGGATTGCAATGGAATTTTACTCTGAACACCTGATGATGTGAATGAATTTGAGTTACAGTTTATGACTTAATGGTTATACGTGAAATCCTTAGGGTCAATATTTTATTGAAATATTTCTTTCTGTTCTTTTCACATTACAGGTGATATTACATTTCAGTTTAATCTTTGTTTAGCAAAGCTGTTTCCTGTTCTGGAATCTAAGTATAGAAGACTAGATACTGAGGTGAAATTGGGTTAATTAGAACAGCTGATGATGAACAGAAACTTAATAAGTGTGGTACAGGATTAGATGTTGAATTGTCAAAGATCAGCAGGCATGTTTTTATGGGCCATCTGGCAAGACTAGAAGTAGTTATGGGACCTAAACTCCCTTAAACATGTATTTGCATTCCATTCCTTGTCAACATGAGACAAAACAAAAATCAGAATTTTAGAGCCAGAATGAATCTTTAATACTGATTAGTCTAAATCTAGTTTTACAAAGGAATTTTTTCCCAGACACACTCATGTACTTTCTTCATAAGCATTCTTTCACTTACACAGATAGAATTTAACTTACATAAAACTTAAGCTATTTACCCCAGTCTTGAGCTGATCTTCTGACAATTGTCCCAAATGCCAGGCAACTAAAAATTACAGCGTTGGGAAGGTATTCTGTATAAGCTTGAGGGTGAACGACCTTTGCCTGGGAAGCTTGTTTCTTAAAATGTTGGCTCTCTGCTTTCCTCCCAAGATTTGACTCAGTAGGTTTGTAGGGCCCAGTAAATCTGTTTATTGTGACCTGGTGACCTTACCCTTAAGAAAGCGATTTCATAGAGTAAAAGATTAAAAAGTGATGTTATTAGCGCTCTTCATCTCTGATGTCTTATTTCCGAAAAATTAGAGAGACAGGTGAAAAGCTACGTGGAATCTTGTCCTTGTGAAGAATCTGTTAACCTCTAATGTAGATGTGAGGCAGAGGAGGGGTGCTTAGTGGTGATTTTTGTTCCTCTGTCAACAGAACCTTACGGTCATTACGATACAAGTCATTGAATCCATATAACCATGTGGTGTTGCCCATGATGAAAATCTTTTTCAGTCAAGTGAAGCAAATTGAGACAGTTTGGACAATATGCTATTTATTGTTGCTGAGATATTATTAAAATTGAGCAGAGAACACTAGAGTAGTCAGTATCCATGGAGTATATATGGAATATCATAGTATTGATTTAAATAAGGCATCTTCTTTAGCAACTGGAATATTCTCAGATGTTGTATGATTACACATAGGTGCTAAATGAATTAAACATAATGCTGGTTGATTAAGTCAAGTAGGATGTGTGTTAGGGGAGAGCTTTCTGGAGTGGAGATCTTTCTCGCTTTGTAGCTAGTTTCCTTAGCACCTTCTAGGCAGGAGTATGGTTTTAATTAAAAAGAAACCACTTGCCTTTAAAAGCATAATTTCCTGCTGAGAGAAAGTTTATGCTGGGTAAGTTTATTCCAGGTCTTTGACTGCGTCAGTATAAAGTAAATCCGTCATAAAAAAGATGGATAATGGTCTATGTTAAGGAAATAAATAGGTGGTTGAAAAGAAAATTTTTGGTAAATAATCCACACCTTGGGAAGCTAAAGAACAGGAAGCTAAAGAAATCATGTTTTTAAGAAACTGCAAGTAAATGTGCAAATATAATGCTAGTTTTAAGAAAAAGTGTATAGAGAGTATTTCTTCCAGACTATCTCATTGCTGTTAAGATTTTTGCAGCCGTGTTACGGATGAGAAAAAGGAGATTGATTCAATTGCAGAAATTTGATAGGAAGAGAATTTTTGCACAGGAGCAGGCACAGAAAGAACAGAAATGTGACGTGACATCTCTAACGTCACTAGTGAACTCACAGAGGGAGCTTACAGTGGGGTATGCTTTTTAAAACAAATGGTGTTTAATAACTTGGTGGTTAACCTAGGGACTTCTTCATAGCTTTGTTACTTATCTTTTTCAGCCTATGGTGATAACATAGATCCTAATAAAGACTGACTCTTGTATATTTGATTTAAAAACTATTAAGACATGGTAAAGGTTCAGTCAAGCAAAATACCTTAGAAAATAGCATTAGCTATTGCTAGGTTAGGCTACATCAATACATGCACAAATGCATATATAGATGTACTTACCTTTACACAGGAAGTACCTAAAAATTGTATGTAAATTGATTACTTTTGAATGTAAGCATTTTAAATAAAATCTGTGGTTGACTCAATCAATACTAACTTAAACCGGTACTGTAAATTTGATTCTAACATACTGGGCTTTTTCAAAGTGAAACCTGTATATGCATATAAAATATGAGCATGCATATATGTATAAAAGCCCTTAAAATCAATTCAGCTTTCTTTTATAAACAGCAAAACTCACTCTGCTTGTAAAACGTTTTTACTAAAGTTTGCATAGTTGACTCACATTTGCACCTTTCTGTCTGCATATGCTACTGGGGCTATCTGCATGCAGATTTTTGTTGACTCCCTCCTTCCCCTCAATAAGTCAGTTAACTTAAGAGAAAATGTGACATTTCTATAAAATAAATGTACATAAAACAAATCAGCATATTCAGCTTATGCAGAAATAAAAATTATTCCACTCACATATGGAATTTCTACTTTGTAAAAATGTAGCTTGTATTTCGGACTGTAATAAAATCTGGTATAAGAACAACTGTTGAGTGGGTTAAGTGATTATTCTGAATATATTTACTTTTTTAGTGTCAACAGTTATTTGAGGTGATGGTAGGAAGGAGGTTTAAGGATGAGGTTAAGCAAGTTTTTAACGTTGCAGAGGAAATTTGTTCAATGAGATATGTTAATGTGACGTGGATCACTTCCTGAAACCCAGCAGTACTGTTTTCTTCATTTTCTCTGCTGACGCAGCAGCACCGATCACATCTAAGACTACTGCGTCAAGATGGGACTTGAGGACCTTGAGAATGAACCTGTGGTGTCCTAAGGATTGGTCTGCCTCACCACTGAGGATTAGCTAAAGGACAGGTCGAGGTTCAGCTCCGCAAACTGGGCAGCATTTGCAGCTTTTGGACTGACCAGGTCGGAGGTCCCTTAGGGATTAGGAGCAGTTTGTGAAAAGTTTGTATTCTGCAGTGTCCTCTCTCCCTTAATGAAATATTCTTTGTACACTCGATTCTTCTCTTTTAGACCTTTAGTTTTTTTCATTGAAAAATTTGAGTCTCTTTGTCATTCCTGCATTTAATCCAACTTTGACTTTTCTCCTCTGTCCTTAAAAAGCTCAAAGCTTTGGCTCAGATGGTCAAGAATCTGCCTGTAATGTGGAAGACCTGATCTTGATCCCTGGGTTGGGAAGATCCCCTGGCGGAGGGCATGGCAACTCACTCCAGTATTCTAGCCTGGAGAATCCCATGGACAGAGGAAGCCTGGTGGGCTACAGTCTGTGGGGTCACCAAGTTGGACGCAACCAAGCAACTACACTTTTTCTTTTTCGTCCTTAAAACATCCATTTTTTCCCCTGCTATGTTGACTTCCTTAGGTGCCGCGTGACCTTCATAACAGCATAATCCTATTATCTGTTAAATAAGTTATGCACCTATATTTCATTTACTTGCAGTGCTTTGAAGAGGGAGCACATTATCAAGAGGCAGCCTTCCTTCCCTTGTGACCCTCTGTCCTCGCTAAGTCTGGCACCCTTCAGTTCCCACATGGAAAGCTTCCCAGGGGCTCCATGTGAAGTGGAAACGACCAGCCCCCTCCTTGCCCAAAACCTTCCGTTGGTTTCCTTTGCCTTCTGTGTGTGTGTGTTCCGTAGCTAAGTCGTGTCCGACTCTTGGTGACTCTAGACTGTAGCCCTCCAGGCTCCTCTGTCCATGGGATTTTCCGGGCAAGAGTACTGGGGTGGGCTACCGTTTCCTCCTGTTCCTTCTTCCCCCAGTAAACTCAAAGGTGACATGCAATATTGTTTGGAGCTTCTGCCTCTGTTTCCATCCTGACACGCCTGCCTCAGCCTGAATGCTCCGTTTCCCTGCTTAACCGCACAGCCTCACGCCTCTACTGGAACTGCTCTCTGCCTGGAATGCCCTTCCCGTCACTGCCTGGCCGGCTCCTGCTCATCCTCGAAGACCCAGTGAAGGCCTTCTCTTCCCCAGAAGCCCAGTGCTCCCAAGTCTATCCAGGCCTTCGGTGTACTGAAGCCCAGTCATCTGCCTCATGAGAGCGCAAGCACTTTTGGGGTGGGATCACTGACTCCCGTCTTTTTTCCTCTTATTTGCAGAGGCAAGGACATACAGGCTGCTGGGTGATGAGGTGGGAGGTGGTGTGCATAACCATTGGCACTGACTTGCTTAGTAGAGGGGCAACCATTTTGAAAATGTAAAATTTGTAGCTGCAGGAAGTTGATGCCGCCTGAACAGTGTGGCCATACATGTCAGTGTGTCTGTCCTTCATCCCTTTTTTCTCCAAAAACCTAACTTGCTCTTCATCCCATTTAATGTAGGTATATGGGTGTTTGTCTGATAACCACGTTTGAAAACTAGATGTACAGTAGTAAGGTGTCTTTAGACTATGGGACTGTTGTGGTATCACAACCTTTCATTTCTCTGAAACTTTGCGTTGTTTTGGAAAACTTTCTTTAGGAAGGTTTTTAATCTCTTAAAACTATGAGAGTCAAAACTAAAATGTCAAAAATACAAAATCCCTGTTCATCTTCCTGCTCTAATGTCTCAATTTTTAAAGACAGTCCTTGGCCCTGAGATTGTTTCTGTCATTATAAATAAGCCATTCCTCCTCAGCCGTGTCTATCAGACAGCGCTGCCCGCCGTGTTACTAGGAGAGTAACTCAGCTGGCAACTGAACTGTGTCAGCAGCCCAGCGTGTACTACAGAGGTAGAAATCATCATGCTGCTTCAAGCCCGAAGACCACTCAGCTGAAAGCAGATTGCACGGGATGTGAAGCCCTGGTTTCAGAATGTCAGTGCCAGTGCTTCCCCCCAAGTCCGGTTAGCCTTGCTCCGCACTTGCCTCTCCTAGTGCTCTCCTCTTGGGCGTGACTCTCGACAGGCCAGCCTCCTATTCCCAGGACTTCCCGTGAGCTGCCACCTTCAGGGTGAGATTTACTCTCAGGTAGATTTCATCAGATATCTCATTTTCCCTTTTTTGTCTCTCATTTTTACCTGGGAACTCCGGGGGCACATTTGCAAGACTAGGAAAGAACAGTAAAGATTAAGAAAAACAGGAATTCTGAGCAAATAACAACAGAAGCCAATCGTTTTAAGTCAGTGACTTGATTTAAAAGGAACTCAAGTGTACAGTTGAGATATATTGTAAGTTTTCATGGTTATTTCAAAATAGCTTGGTAAGGAAGGCTTAAAAGCAGACCTTCCTGGCAAAGAAAAGCAAAATAATAGCAAGTAATAAAAGGATTATTATGATATTTTAGACTTAAAACTACCCTCTCAGTACGTTTGCAATTCTGAATAAAGTTCTGTAAAGCAGTTGAAAAGTATTCTGTTCAGTGTCTCAGATAACATTGCTCAGATGGAACATAAAATACCTTATGGTCCCCTTAGCTTCAAGATGCCCCAAGCTTTGGTTGTCTCTGGGGTTTGACTTCTTCACAGCACCCGCTCCCTGAAGTGCTTTCACACCATGCCTAGGATGCGGGCCACCCACCAGCTACAAGGCATGATGACTCTGCAGGCTGAGCGGCAGCCCTGGTAGTTGTAGGGCCACGGGTGGTAGCCCCCCAGGGGCTCGCAGATCTTCTGGCAGTGGGTGTAGCTCCTCCTGCACTCTATACAGCAGATTCCTTCATGATCCAGTCTGGGGTCAAATGTCATGCTTTCTCCTTCCTGCTGCTGTGAAATAAGGGAGAATTACTTGTGCTTCCTTCATGAGGAGACGTTTATAGCACACATTGTTTTAAAATAAGGTCTTAAATGTCTCAGTGGTACCAGCAATCACTGTTTTCCATAAGGCGCTTTCAATCTTTAAAACCTTATCATTCAGAAACCCTTCTAACATGAAGGAACTTCCACCCTGCCTGATCGGTCACTTACAGGAAGATATTTTTTTAAATGTTACGGTATAGTTTCTCCATTCCCAGGTGGCACTAGTGGTAAAGAACCCACCTGCCAATATAGGAGACAAAAGAGATGGGGGTTCCATCCCTGGGTCAGGAAGATCTAGAGGAGGGCATGGCACCCACTCCAGTCTTCTTGCCTGGAGAGTCCCGTGGAGAGAGGAGCCTGGCGGACTGCAGTCCATGAGGGCACAACGAGTCAGACATGCCTGAAGCGACTTAGCACGCATGAAGTGTCCTTACGCCTTCAGTGAGCCGAGGTTACCACTCAGTGGCTCAGCTTGTCTTAAGTAGGAAAATAGGAAGGAAGCCTGATTCAAAAGGAGCGTTTCTGCCGCTGCTGAGGCCGCCTGGCATCTTGTAATAATGGCTTCCAGGGCTCTGGGGAGCATATTTGGAATTCACTAGTCCAGGCTAACAACAGATTGCTATTCCACTTGCACTGGCTAAGAACACTTAGCAAGTCGTCTATCTTCTGCCTTCGTGTAATATAAGGGTCTGTAACCCTTGGGAAAGGGCACCATGTACTGTGTAAAAATTGAAGATCTCAAACTTTACCTGCTAGTTTGTATGTGCCATGATGATAGTTAACTACAAACTTGTACTGAAGTTAAAAGTCACTTTGTTCCTCACTTGCTCAGTGATGTCCAACTTTTGTGACCTCATGGACTGTATGTACCCTGCCAGGTTTCTCAGTCCATGGGATTCTCCAGGCAGGAGTACTGGAGTGGGTTCCCATTTCCTTCTCCAGGGGAGCTTCCCGATCCAGGGATCGAACTTACGTCTCCTGCATCAGCAGGCAGATTCTTTTACAACTCAGCCACTTGGGAAGTCCCAGGGTCACCTACAGAACTCTCTTCACTGCTGGAAAGATCGCAGAACTGGAAGAAATTTGGCACCTGCCACATTGTGTATCTGGGTTTCTTTTTCATGAATTTCTAGGGGTATAGATTCTATATTCTCTTTATTATGGCATTGCATTACAATGGGGGGGGGGAGAGTCTGTATCAATAACGGAAATACTTTATTCAATTTAAAGCTCTTTCCTGGAGGAACAACTTGGCGGAGACGCAGCACCAACATAGGTTAGACTGCAATAAGCCAAGTGAACCTAAGCAACCCTGTCACCTCTTCTGGTATACTTTTTTTATTCAACTATTTTAGGGGTGAGGGGCATTCAATTATAAGAAATTTCAGACCTAACTGAAAAGTGGAGAAAATTGTGTACTTTAACATCATCTAGATTTGACAATTGCTAACCTTTTGTCAAATTTGATTTTTTTTTAAGTATTTAAAATTCTAAATTTAAAGAGACTTGAGAGCATTGTGACATTTCACCCATAAATATGTTAGAATGTTCCTCCAAAATAAGATATTTTCCTGCACCACACTGCCATTACCACACCTCACAAAACGAACAATTCCTCAACACCATCCAATAAAGCTTATGTTCACATTTTGTCATCAAAGTATTTGTCTTACTCTAACACCAGTTTTTTTTTTTTTTTTTTTAATTCTTCAGACTTTCCATTTCCTCCTCCCGCTTTATATCTTGAAAAAGGTTCACCTGGGACAGCAGAAATAAAAAACTCCCGATTTGAGGGGCTTCTCAGGTGGCTCAGTGGTCAAGAGTCCACCTGCCAATGGAGGAGACACAGGAGATGCGGGTTCAGTCCCTGGGTTGGGAAGATCTGAAGAAGGACACAGCAACCCTCTCCAGCATTCTTGCCTAAAAAGTCCCATGGACAGAGAAGCCTGGGGGGATCCAGTCCATGGGGTTGCAAAGAGTGGACACTACTGAGCGTGCGCGCGCGCACACACACACACACACACACACACGCGGCAGGAGGAGCTAACAAGCCTGCCGGCTGAGGCATCTGACCTGAGGGGCCAACAGAAGTTTGTTAGGATTAAAAAGCTGGCAGAAATCTCTGGTTATTGAGATATTTCTGAGATACTTCCTTAAAGGGATAAGGGAAGGACGCAAGTCGTAGGGAAAATGTTCCTGCTTACAAGCTCAACACTTAAGAAAGGAAGAAACTGCTGTGTGGAAGTTTTTCAGGAACACAGATCCCTGAAGTCCAGAAGCAGGGCGCAGTCACATCCTACCCACCTCCTGTAAAGGGGCTGAAGCCCCCTCCTAGACCCAGGTGCAGGGAGGCCAGCTGCCTGGAGAATAACTTCTGTTTGTCTCCACATTTTATTTCTTTACTGTTCTTTGAGCTTTACCGAATGAAGTACCCTGGCGTCCTGAATTTTCTAGTAAGTCTTGGGTTACTTTTTGCTCTATGTCTTTTTAAAATATAAATATTAGTCTAAAATGACAAACTAGAAAATAACTTGCAACATGTGAAACAATAAAGGACTGAGTAGGCTACACAGGAAAGAAAATGCGCAAATGACTTCTCCGTGTATGAGAAGATGCTCAGCCTTACAGATAGTTAAAGACTGGCCAAGACAGGAGACGCAGTTTTACACCCAAGACTGTTTACAAAGTTTGATAATAAATGAAGCCTTGCATTACATTTGAAGACTTGTAGCTGCCTTCCCTGGAAGGCAATTTAGTGTCCTCCATTAAAATGTAAAATTCGCATCTACTGTGATCCAATAAACCCACATGCGTCAGTACTTGTGCTAAAAAGTGAGAAAGTGTTCATCACTCAGTCGTGCCTGACTCTGCAACTCCATGCACTGTAGCCTGCCCGGCCTCTCTGTCCATGGGTTTCCCCAGGCAAGAATACTGGAGTGGGTAGCCTTTCCCTCCTCCAGGGGATCTTCCCAATCCAGGGATCGAACCCCGGTCTCCCGCATTGCAGGCAGATTCTTTACCATCTGAATGGGAGATACCCAGGACAAATGAGTAACTCTCTCAGGCAGCTTAAAATTCAGGATTAAATATCTGAATAGGAAAGGGTATGGGGAATATAGATCTCTTAGGGCAGGGTCAGTGACTTCTAGGAGAGACGAGTGGACCCTTAGAAGAACACATTGGAGGTATGATAGTTTGGGATGGAGTTTCTGAGTGTGGTGCTGACTTCCACTCTCCTCTGATGAGTCCATCTCCCCTGGTTAATGAAACTCCTGGGGAGGGGATTTATGACAATAGAATTCCTTCTGGAGGATCTGTCTTTAGGCAGATAAGAGGAGTTCAGAGAAAGCCTCTCTCTGCACTTGCAGTTTTTAAATGCCTACAGCACAGAGCCACCAGGAAGGGCTTTTCTAGTGGCTCAGCTGGTAAAGAATCCGCCTGCAATGCGGGAGACCTGGGTTTGATGCCTGGGTTAGGAAGATCCCCTGGAGGAGGGTGTGGCAACCCACTCCAGTATTCTTGCCTGGAGAATTCCATGGACAAACGAGCCTATCGGGCTACAGTCCATGGAGTTGAAAAGACTCGGGCACGACTGAGCGACTAAGCACAGCACACCACCAGGGAAGTCCCGTTTGTGCTAAAGATACACTCCCTTCATGTACAAGAAGTATGGATAAGACTAATAGCTAACATGGAGCAAGTTAGTACTCTGCTAAGCACTGTGCTAACAGCTTCATCTGCGTTACCTCACATCTTTCCCATACCCCGCGCAGGAGGTACTAGGTATATCCTATTAATGGTATTGGAGGAATATTTACATGCCCACCAAAGCAGAACTGTTTAAATTTCTATACATTTATCCACACAATGGACTACAAGGTCGCCATTAAAATGAATGAGGTGGATCCATGTAAGAGATACAGTAGAATTCCTAAAATACTGTATTGTAACTGGAAAGACAGCAAAGTAAGGAAGTTATGTATGCTCTTTTGTGTTAAAAATGTGTGTGTGTGTGTGTGTGTGTGTGTGTGTGTACACTTATGCAGAGGAAGTGGGCAAACAGCCATGGTTAATTGACTGCTCGGAGGAGGGTATCAGTGGTAGAAGGTAAATTCACTTTTCATTGTATACATTTAAAATAAATGCATGTATTTTTTTCTAACTAGTTAAAATACTAGTTTATTATTTAGTTAAAATACTAGTTACACATAAGTACTTATTTTTCTGATTTCACTCCCTACAAAGTATAGTAATGGTAAACGACACTTTGTTGAAGATTTGAGAAATGTTTAGCATGTTGGTGTCATCCTTACAAACACCAGTTCTCAAGGTTTCTGTCTGAAATGTTCGATCCCCTATGTGAAGTCTGTCTCCCGAATGGACTGAGTGCCCTCGAGGGCAGAAGTTACTCCTGTGTGTGCACAGGGCCTGGAAAAGAGCAGTTTCTCGGCAAAAGTCTGATGACTGGATGACTATCGTGGACATAGGGGGAAAGAGTACTTTCAATCTGTGTGCTGCCTGCAGGGCACATGCTTGGAAATATTTTTAAATAATCAAATTCCCGATATGAATAGGTCTTCATGAATTTGCCTGTGACTCAAACGAGCAGAGCCCAGAAAACAACCTTGAATAAGGAGTACAGCCCATCAGGATTTTACACTACAGAAATGATGCTACCCTCACTTAACTCTGCAATAAGCAAATTAAGATGTATGTGAAATAATCAAATAGAAGTCTCAAGTGCCTTGAACTCTCAAGTAGCGCCACGCAGCTTCGGCGCTGGGTTTCCCGTGCCCGGGCGAGCTGTGGGGCAGCGCCGGCACTCACGTGGTAAGGGTTGTCTGGGTTAAAGGGCTCTGCGTCCTCCTGGACGCTGGGTCTGGTTCCGTTGTTCGGTCTTCCAGGGCCTGGGGTGCCCCGTGGGCCGCTGTGGAGTCTTCTTGTGGTCGTTGTGGTGACGATGTTTCTTACCAATTCTCTTCTTTCTCTCTGGATTTCTACAAAAATACGAAAACAACAACAATGAAACTGCTGTGAGGTATTTCCTTTATTTTGTTAAGGAAATTCTGTGTGTATCAGGGTGAAAAGCATAAAAAAAGACATAAAAACAAACACATGAGTAGATCCTATCCTATTTAAATATACACATTTTCTTAAGACTAAAGCATGTTTCAGGCTTGGGTTTAACATCAGGTAACCAGAGAAGGCAATGGGACCCCACTCCAGTACTCTTGCCTGGAAAATCCCATGGACGGAGGAGCCTGGTAGGCTGCAGTCCATGGGGTCACTGAGTCAGACACGACTGAGCGACTTAACTTTCACTTTTCACTTTCATGCATTGGAGAAGGAAATGGCAACCCACTCCAGTGTTCTTGCCTGAAGAATCCCAGGGATGGGGGAGCCTGGTGGGCTGCCATCTGTGGGGTCGCACAGAGTCGGATAAGACCGAAGTGACTTAGCAGCAGCAGCGAAGCATGTTTCAGGCTTGGGTTTGACATCAGGTAACCGGAGAAGGCAATGGCACCCCACTCCAGTACTCTTGCCTGGAGAATCCCAGGGACGGCAGAGCCTGGTGGGCTGCAGTCCATGGGATCGTGAAGATTCGGACACGACGAGCGACTTCACTTTCCCTTTTCACTTTCACGCATTGGAGAAGGAAATGGCAATCCACTCCAGTGTTCTTGCCTGGAGAATCCCAGGGACGGGGGAGCCTGGTGGGCTGCCATCTGTGGGGTCGCACAGAGTCGGACACGACTGAAGCGACTTAGCAGCAGCAGCAGCAGCAACCAGACTTTGGTTTATAATGTTGAGGCAGATGGTGTAAGACAACGGACAGAATCCACTTGCAGTTCCCTTCCTCAGCCTCCCTCTACTTGTTGGTCAGTGGCTCAGTCATGACCTACTCTTTGTGACCCCATGGACTATAGCCCCCCAGGTGCCTCTGTCTCTGGGCTTCTCTTGGGAAGAATACTAGCGGATTGCCATTTCCTTCTCCAGGAGATCTTCGTGGACCCGGGATTGAACCCGCGTCTCCTGCATTGGCAGGCGGATTCTTTACCACTGAGCCACCAGGGAATCCCCTGCTTCTCCTTAGGGGCTGAGAAAGTAAAGCAGCACTTTTCCCCCTAGCCTCCCTTGCAATTAGGACTGGCCAGATGGGACCTAAGCAAAATATGCCATTGCAGTTTGCAGGAAAGTTTTTGTTTTCTTGGTGAAAGGGACAGACACAGCTTCCTCCATCTGGTTTACTTCCTTGAATGTGGACGTGACATCTGGGTTATGTGACTAGAAGTGATAGAAGGGTGACAATCCAGCATGCCTCACGTAGCAGACAGTAAGCTAGAAAGAGTTGATGATAGTGCCAAAAACCCACCTCCAGACTTCTAGCTGTATGAAACAAGTCAACCTGTATGTGTTTGTTGAAATCACTGTTGGTTAGCTATTCTGTTATTTGCAGCCCTATGCATTCCTCCTGGATTTACAATATATGTATAAAGCATTACAGTTTTTTTCAGGAGATTTATTATTATCTTGGTTGATTCTTTTTTGAAAAGATTATTTATTTGTGGCTGTGCTAGGTCTTCACGGCTGCTCTTGGCCTTTCTCTGGGTGCAGCAAGGGGGGCTACTCTTCGTTATCGCGGCTTCTCTCCTTGCTCCTCATGGGCTTCGTAGTTGTCCACAGCATGTGGGATCGTCCAAGACCAGGGACTGAACTCGTGTCCCCTGTATTGGCAGGCGACTTCATAACCACTGGACCACCAGGGAAGTCCTTGGTTGATTCTTTTACAAATTCTGGGATAGAATAAGCAAATACTTTTATACACAAAGGCATCCGATTAGCAGATGCAATTGTTAGGCTTGAAAAGACCCAGTGACTCAGCTGAGATCACAGAACAGGTGCAGAGATGAGTGTCTCTGGCTTACAGCTCAGTGACTTTGCTCTCCACTCTGCTCGTGGGTGGAGAAGGCAATGGCACCCCACTCCAGTACTCTTGCCTGGAAAATCCCATGGATGAAGGAGCCTGGTAGGCTGCAGTCCATGGGGTCGCTAAGAGTCGGATACGACTGAGCGACTTGACTTTCACTTTTCACTTTCCTGCATTGGAGAAGGAAATGGCAACCCACTCCAGTGTTTTTGCCTGGAGAATCCCAGGGATGGGGGAGCCTGGTGGGCTGCCGTCCATGGGGTCGCACAGAGTAGGACACGACTGAAGCGACTTAGCAGCAGCAGCAGCAGCTAGCTGCTCATGGGTCCCATGGCCGCTGAGTAACAAGAATGGAGAGATAGAAGGAAATGGCAACCCACTCCAGTGTTTTTGCCTGGAGAATCCCAGGGATGGGGGAGCCTGGTGGGCTGCCGTCCATGGGGTCGCACAGAGTAGGACACGACTGAAGCGACTTAGCAGCAGCAGCAGCAGCTAGCTGCTCATGGGTCCCATGGCCGCTGAGTAACAAGAATGGAGAGAGGACCACAGGGGTGGCTTTGGTGTCTCTGCGAGCCTCAGTTTCTTTTTCTCTAAAATGGGGATAATAGTAGTATCTAGCTCACAGGGTAGCGACAGAGGTCATGAGAATTTTGTCTCAGGGTTTTAGCATAATGTTTGACATGGAATAAGCCCTCAAATGTTAGGGGATGATGGTATGATGCCATGTTATCTGTGAGGGTGTGGTTGTGTGCCCAGCTGTGGATAGCTTCCATGGGTAGCCTCTTGGTTTCTCAGGCAGGGCTGCAGAGGCATTGGGGAGACCTAGATTCAAATCTCAGACTCCATTTTTTTTTTCTAATTAAAAATTTTTAAAAACTCAGTTGCACTTCTTTTAATCAATGACCTCAGAAGAGCCATTCAATCTCTGACCTTAGTTTCTTCATCTATAAACGGGGAGTATGACTAGTTACCTGGACAGTTGTTAGAATACAGTGTGTGTTAAGTTGCTTCAGTCGTGTCCGACTCTTGCAGCCCCATGGACTGTGGCCCACCTGTCCACAGGCCCCTCTGTCCACGGGATTCTCCAGGCAAGAACACTGGAGTGGGTTGCCATTCCCTTCTCCAGGGGATCTTCCCGACCCAGGAATCAAACCCACATCTTTTACATCTCCTGTCTTGGCAGGCGGGTTCTTTACCACTAGCGCCACCTGGAAGCCTGGGTTGTTGTTGGTAAAGATGAAATAAGGACAAAATGGGAAGCTGTGGCACACAGCCCACGGGCAGCAGACCTCGGCTCCCCGCCGCCTCCCTCTGACCTGGTCCGGTCACTCCAGGGCTCTGCTGGTTCAGCTCCGTGATGCTGACGACCTGCCAGCATGAAGCTCCGAGGGCAGGGGCTGCCGCACCCTGGCGCTGGGAGGCTCTATTAGAATTAGGGGCGGGGATCCTGGCATCCTCGGAAGGGGTCTATTTTGTTGTCTTTCTTGTAAAATACACTGCATTTATGAGAGACTGGAAAGAAAATCCCTCACTTTTAATGTCTATGTTATTCCATCCTGTGACTATACCAACATTTAATTAAATTCTTTTCAAATCTGGGGGCATTTAGGTGATTTCTGCTTTTCTGCCGTCGTGTATAATATGTGTAATTCTTGGATGGATGGGGTGATGATTGAATACCTACGATGTGTGATTAATACTTAATGATACATTACTGAATATTTCAGAAGGGATCACGCTGTTGGTGTGTGAGGGAACAAGTCACAGCTCTATTTCAGAGGGTGAAGGTTCTTATTTTACCAATCATCCTCAGCAGTCCCGACAGCATCGTCCTCCCGACTCTGCCCCCAGGCTCCCTGTCCCGCTCTGTCCTTTTCCCATAGCACCTTGTGTGCGTTAAGTCACTTCAGGCGTGTCCAACACTTTGTGATTTCTTTTTTTTTTCTAATTAAAAATTTTTAAAAAATCAGTGGCACTTCTTTTAACCAATGATCGCAGGAGAGCCATTCAATCTCTCACCTTAGTTTCTTCATCTATAAACGGGGAGTATGACTAGTTACCTGGACAGTTGTTAGAATACAGTGTGTGTTAAGTTGCTTCAGTCGTGTCCGACTCTTGCAGCCCCATGGACTGTGGCCCACCTGTCCACAGGCCCCTCTGTCCACAGGATTCTCCAGGCAAGAACACTGGAGTGGGTTGCCACTTCCTCCAGGGGATCTTCCCGACCCAGGGATTGAACCCACGTCTCTTTTATCTCCTGCCTTGTCAGGCAGGTTCTTTACCACTAGTGCCACCTGGGAAGCCCCCCATAGCACCTTGGATTGTCCCGAACAATTTTCATATTTCGGTGTATATTCAGTGTCTCCCCTAGCTATGATGCAAAATTCCTAGGGGGCATGGGTTCATCAGTGCATTCCAGGTGCCTAGAACAAGTAAGTGGCACATAATAGATGTGCCAATCACCACTGAATGAATGAATGAAGTCTCTGGGTAAGAGGCATGTCCTCAAACAGAAAGTGACTAGAGAGAGCTCTACATGGTGGCAGAGTTGGAAACTTTGTCCTTTTCTTTAAAAGACTTTTTATATGGGCCATTTTTACACTCTTTATTGAATTTGTTACAATATTGCTTGTTTTATATTTTGGTTTTTGGCCAAAAGGCATATGGGATCTTAGTTCCCCAACCAGCGGTTGAACCTGCACCCCCTGCATTGGAAGGAGCTTCCACTGGACCACCAGGGAAGCTCCGAGACTTTTGTCCTTGATTGGAAAAGGTGACAAGGAATTGGAGAAGGAGTTCTTGGGTGATGGAAGGCCCATTCCATGTGAAGACAGGTGGGGAATAAAAAGCCAGAAGTTGTAAGTGGCCAGAGAATGGAAGTGTGAACACTCACTGGAGCAAGACCCAGGATGTGCTGAGCCAAGTTGCTTCCGTCATGTCTGACTCTGTGCGAGCCTATGGACTGTAGCCCACCAGGCTCCTCTGTCCTTGGGATTCTGTCCGGGATTAGACCCAGGACAGAAAAGCAATGGTCTGTTTGGCAGCCCTTCTTCCCAGTCCCCTAGGGTGCGGCAGACACTGCGCAGAGGATTCTCTCTCACTGAGCCTGCCCGTGGCCTCAGAATTCTGAACCTGCTCTTCCAGATAGCTGCTGCCAGTGGCTTACAAACTGCATCCTATTTGCTTTGCCTGGGCTAAAATGTAACCGCTTTATCCAGGCTTTGGAACCAAAAATGACTTGTGAACTGGAGGAATGAGTTAGCCATGGCAGAATGAGAAGCCGGGACTTTCTAAGCCTGGTGTGTGTTTTTCAATTGTGGTAAAATATATACAAAACTCACCATCCTAACCATTTTAAAGGATACAGTCAGGCATTAAGTACATTCACACTGCTGCGCAACCATCATCACCATCTATGTCCCAAACCTTTTTCATCTTGCAAAACTGAAGGCTGAACGCATGAAACAGTCACTGTCTGTCCCCCTCTCCTAAGTCCGGTGGTTCTAATCCCCAAATTCTCTGTATTTCCATGCTGTTCTCTGTGTTCAACGTAACTTTCTGAGAATGTAGCCCATCTAAGCTGTGCTAGGAAGGGGGCCTTTTCCCCACCAATAAGCCGGAGGTGCGCAGTTGGCCTTTGGGAGGTCAGTGGGGTGGCTGTGGTGGAAATCAAGACAGTAGATATTCCTGGTGGCTCAGTCGGGAAAGAATCGCCTGCAGTGCAGGAGACCTGGGCTTGATCCCTGGGTTGGGAAGATCCCCTGGAGGACAGGGCAACCCGCTCCAGTCTTCGTGCCTGGAGAATGCTATGGACAGAGGAGCCTGGGGTGCTGCAGTCCCTGGGGTCACAGAGAGTCCGTCACAATTGAGAGACTAAACAAGGACAAGCGCTGGGGACAGACGGAACCCTGGGGAGGAGCCTGGCTGCAGGGCTCCCCTGCCCTGGAAACGGCCCCAAGTGTACTCCGACCTGCTCTGAAGCCAGGAGCCCTTCATTTATTTTTCTTGGACAAGTGGGTGTACAAGCCTTGAACTTGAGGAATCTCAGCCTGCGTCCACAGCTGCTTGTGGCTATCCCATGATGCAAGGTTTGAGCATAATTACGATGTGGCAGGGGCTTCCCTGGTGGTGCAGTGGTTAAGAATCTGCCTGCCAAGGCTGGGGACATGGGTTCGATCCCTGGCCCGGGAGGATCCCGCAGGCCACGGGGCAACTAAACCCGCGTGCTACAACTTGGGAAGCCTGTGTGCCTAGAGTCTGTGCTCCTCAACAAGAGAGGCCGCTACAGTGAGAAGCCCATGCACTGCCATGAAGAATAGCCCGAGTTTAGCAATGACGACTCGCCACAATCAAAAAATAATTAAATCTTTTATAAAAAAAAAAAAAAAAGATTTGGCAGTAGGACAGACTCTTAGTCCCCTGATTCTCTGCTTTAGGGATAAAAAAATGTAAAATTGCAAAGTGCAATAATGGAGAGGCAGGCAGAGCAGGAGCACTGGGAGTGTCATAAATAAAGCCCCCAGGTAAGGCCCAGGGGTCCCGGGCCCACCTGCATCCCGTCGCCCGCTGCTCCGGCCCTGCCCTGTGACAATCACAGCCGCCCTTCCCTCCCCTTTGGTGTCTTGTGCCGATTACTGAGACCCTGAGCGGTGCGCCTGGCTTAGTTTCCTCGTCATGTGCTCAAGCCTGTGCAGGGGCTCACAGGAAACCCACTCCGGCTGGGAGCGGTCCAAGCAGCTTCCAGAGAATTTAAAACGTTACCTTTTGGGTAGGTTGGTTTCAGCCAGAAAATAGGAAGGTCGCCGCAGAGTTCTAAAACTTTGGAACTCAAGAAGCTGTTGTCCTTCACGGGCTGGTCTCCAGCCACCCAGATGAGAGAATTTTCTTCGTATTTAACTGGCATGATCTTGCCTTCCTATAAATGAAAAGGAAATGCGTGGATCAAAGAGGGCAGAGGAACACGCTGTGTATGAAGATTCGTGTGTTGGTAAAAGATTATTTTGCCCTATAAAAATGAGTTTAGGATTAGCAGATGCAAACTAGTATATACAGGATGGATAAACAAGAAGGTCCTACTGTAGAGCACTGGGAGTTACATTCTCTATCCGGTGATAAACCACAGTGGAAAAGAGTAGGAAAAAGAACAGATATATGTATAACTGAGCCGCTTTGCGTACAGCAGAAATGAATGCAACTTTGTCAATCAACTATACTTCAATAAAATTTAGAAGAAAACTTCATGAGAATCCAAAGGCATGCACACACACAGACTCTGGAGTCCTCATCTCTTTGTAGCTCTTTTCACAACATTCCACACCCCTCATGCCATCCGGCCTTTGGATAATTCGAAGGTGTGAATCTGAGCGTCTTAAGTAGAAGTGAAAATTACTTGATGTCAACTTTGAGATTTCAGTTAATCTGGTATTTTTGATCAAAGATGCTTTGGAGGAAAAGCGATTGAACGGACTCTAGAATCCAATAGAGGAGAGAGGTGTCCTTCGTGTGAAGTCAACGTCCTCTGGGGCCTTGTTCTGCTGCTTCCAAACCACAATGGAAAAAGCCAGTGATTGGTTCTTTAATGTCTTCAGTTCAAAGTAGTATTTAACATAAACCATTTCTGCATTTCCCAGCTATAACAAAACATATCTCAGATGTTCTTCGCATCAAGCGCACCACTGAGATTTCAAAGCTAAACCCTGGATTTTCTTCTGCAGCGAGATGCTGAGAATGGTTTGATAGCCCGGGAGACAAATTTATTTTGCCAGGTTGCGCCTTTCATGTATTTATTAGTTTGCAATAGGTTGGAGAAATTAAAATGTTTTCTCCTGATTTTTTAGCTAAAAGCAACACTTCATTTATGCTTTCTCCCTCAGGCTTCTGGCAGCATTAAAACAACTTAAAGTTATTGGAGGCAGCGAACACGCAGGTAATCCAGTTATTCACCTGAAATTAAATGGCTCCATCCAGGAAATGAATGCTCTTTGGGTAGAGTAGCTTTTAAAAGTTATACAAAATTGATGAAAAATGCATGAGAGCTAGCGGTGCATAAATCTACCCCATCATAATCGGAAGTGCATGGGGACAGAGTGGGGTGATAGGGAGAATGCATATGCGTGAAACCTACAAGCTAGGAGCCTTAAAGAAAAGTGTGTGCACATACTTTCAGCTGCTACCCCATCTCCTTCCTCCTTCCCTTCTCTTGCAACACAATCCTGCTTTTGTTTGAGGCCCCAGGAGAGACACCTGCTTTCTCAGACTCCCTGGCAGCTAAGAGTGCCCATGTGACCAGTTCTAGACAATGAAATCCATGCTCAAGTGTGTGGAGGGAATGTGAAGCTGTCTGCCTTTCCTGAGTCCAGAGAAAGCATGGTTGGCGCTGTTCAGCATCTTCCTGCCTTCCTTACTTGACTGCGTGGTTGATGTTTAGAGCTGGAAGTAAAAGGCTGCAAAAATAAGAGATGCTGGCCATGGAGACAATGCCTGGGGTCACCTACTTCCAAGGAGAAAAAAAAACAATCCTTATTTGTTGAAGTCACTCTAAGTGTCATGCTCAGCTGTGTGTCTGTGTTCAAGTTCAGTCGTGTCCAACTCTTTGCCACCCCATGGACCGCAGACCCCCAAGCTCCTCTGTCTTTTCCAGGCAAGAATACTGGAGTGGGTTGCCACGCCCTTCTCCAGGGGATCCTCCCGACTCAGGGATCCAATCCACATCTCCTGCATTGCAGGCAGATTCTTTACCACTGCAACACCTAGGGAAGCTACTGGCAGCCAACATATTCCTAATTCATGCAAACATGTTGTCTGAATTTGGTTTTGTCCACCAGAGAATCCACCACGCCCCATAGAAACAACTAAAACACGGGAAACAGAATCCACCTCTGTGACCACAGTAAAGAATCAGAGACAAAGATTTAAGTGCAAAGCCATTCACCAAGGTGAATTATATCTGTATTCAAAACAAATTATTTTGAATTATTATTTTTGAGAGAATGGAAACTTGAAGATACCGATATTCAAGAGCAAAAGCCTTTTAAAATTATAATCAATCATACAATTATAATTTTAAATTTTCATTCATATAAATGTTTAAAAAATATTTATTTATTTGATTGCACTGGGTCTTAGTTGCAGTATGTGGGATCTAGTTCCCTGCCCAGGGATCAAACCATAGCCCCTGTATTGGTAGTTTGGAGTCTTAGCTACTGGAACAACAGGCAAGATTTAATATCAATTAGACATTATAATCATATGATAACATACAATAATCCATTATCACCTACATTTTGGAAGACCTAAAGTTAACTGTGGTGTTGGAGAAGACTCCTGAGAGTCCCTTGGACTGCAAGGAGATCCAACCAGTCCATCCTAAAGGAGATCAGTCCTGGGTGTACATTGGCAGGACTGATGCTGAAGCTGAAACTCCAATACTTTGGCCACCTCATGTGAAGAGTTGACTCACTGGAAAAGCCCCTGATGCTGGGAGAGATTGGGGGCAGGAGGAGAAGGGAACAACAGAGGATGAGATGGCTGGATGGCATCACTGACTCGATGGACATGAGTTTGGGTAAACTGGGAGTTGGTGGTGGACAAGGGAGGCCTGGCGTGCTGTGATTCATGGGGTTGCAAAGAGTCAGACACGACTGAGTGACTGAACTGAACTGAAAGTTAAGTGAAACTAATAAGGATGTACAGCAGTATAACTTCAATTATAAAAAGCATATCACACACATTGTACATGTAAATTTACCAAAACACTAATATTAATTATCCATGGATTTTGTAACTCTGGGTGACTTTCTACTCTCTCCTTTCATGTATTCCTGAATTTTTATAATGACAAAGTGTTGTTTTTAAAAATCAGAAAAAAAAAAAAGGCCTTGTTTTTTTAAAAAAAGAAATCCGAAAATTGTACTGCAAACTTTTTTTAATGCTGTACCTCAGGACATGCGGGATCTTGGTTCCCCTGACCAGGAACTGAACCCACGCCCCCTGCACTGGAGCCTTAACTAATGGACCACCAGGGAAGTCCTTGTCCTGCTGCAAAGTTACGATAAGATCTTGGTCAGTTAAGATCTGGTTGAGAAGTTGGTCCTTTACGTCTACTCACGAGGGAAACATTGAGGATTACAGTTCATTAAAGGTTTCATAACAGAAGCTGAGTGATAAGACCATTGAAAAGGTAATGCAATAAGAGATGTTCAAGGTCAGAACAGGCGGTCTCGGTCTCATTTCTAGACTCTGTATGCGTGGGTCCAGACTTGTGTCCCGAAGGGTGCAGTTCAGGGGCCACAAACGAGCTCATGATCAGAGGAAAGTGATGGCTGTGGAAGTTGGGAGTGGAGGAGGTACTGAGGACATGCTGACCAACTTGAAAACTCACAGTGTGTTGAGACACCTGGGCCTACTCCTAGGAGAGCAAACAATCGAGCAGTTTCCAGGCACCTCTGCTCACTCTTAGTTTTCTTCATCTGCCTTTCGGGAGCTGATGCCTGGCTCACCTCCCTCTTGGGGATCCTGGAAGGATCAGAGGTGATCATAATAAAATTAAGACTCAAAGCAGCATCCGTTTACTCATTATCTAGCGGGACAGAGTGCACACCCTAGTTTGCAGCCGACAAGACTGAGGCTGAAAAACTTGATGCCACATTCACAGCAAGTGTCAGGGCTGGACTTGAATCCACATTGGATTTCCAAAGTCCATTTTTCTCCCACCCAATCCTGCCACAACTCAAATGGAAGATGACAATGAATGCGGCTACTTCGTACGCCCTAAAGCACCAAATCAGTGTAAGGTATTACTGTTAAATTTGTCTTTAGAATGCTGTGTGCAATTCGTAATGCAAGCTTTTATAAAACCAAGCTCAAAGGCAAGCTATTTATAATAAACGGATGAAACATGCTTAAAGAACCTCACAAGCCTGATACATAGGAAAGGAATTCTATATATGTGGAATAGCCTCATTGGACTGAACTTGAACCGGTGGGAAGAAATTGTAGGGGGAGCCATTCAGCTCAATGTTGGCAAAGCAATTAGAACTTCCTCCCAAGAAGTTGCCTGACACACAGGGAAGGAGAGCCTGGTCAATGCTTCCAGCAGAGGCTGAGTGATCAGTTATGAGGAATTTCAGGAGGACTTCGCCCCTGGCTAAGTCGCACTGAGGCTGGAGTGAGGCTTCAGGCTCCTGAGCCCCTTAATGATCCTAACACCTGAAGTCCTTTAAGTTGTGCTAATCACAGATCAGTTCCCTGCGTGCGTACTAAGTCACTTCAGTTGTGTCCGACCCTTTGCAACCCTATGTGGCTGCCAGGCTCCCCTGTCCATAGGATTCTCCAGGCAAGAATACTGGAGTGGGTTGCCATTTCCTTCTTCAGGGGACCTTCCCCACCCAGGGATTGAACCCGAGTCTCCTACCTCTCCTGCATCAGCAGGTGGGTTCTTTACCACTAGTGCCACCTGGGAAGTCCCTAGCGTCAGCAAATAAGGGCCATGTCATGACCGTTACCCTTTATGTACTTTAAAATCTGGTTTTCCAGAACCTTCAATTACACAACATCATGTAAGAATGATCACTTGGAACCAACGGGTAGGACCAAAGTAATTTAAGTTCTCTGCCAGGGAAGAAAGAGAGCTTATGTTCTGGTCACAGACCTGTCCAGCAACTAGACCCAGGAGGGGTGTGCCTTCAGTGTGCCCAACATTCCTGCTGTGTGGAGCCGGCTGGTACCCACCAGTTCAGAGGAGATGCTCTGCTTGGTCATGGTGCCCACCTCCGGGATGCGAGCCTTCACCTGCGCTTTGATGTAGCACTTCTCCCCTCCGGCAAAACGGATTCCTGTGATGCCCTAGGAAACAAAAGTTTATCCATCCTCTATTCATCCGTTCATTTATGCAGTGTATTGAGCGTCTACTGCGAGCTACGTACTATTCCAGGTGCCGGGTACAGGGATGAACAGAACAGATGGCATCTCTGCCCTCACAGAGCTTACCTTTCAGTGTTATTTACCAAAAATAAAAAATAGAGATAAAGTCAGGTGGCGTTAAGTGCTATGGAGGAAAATAAAGCAGTGTGGAAATAGGAGTGACAGGAGATGGTGCTTTATTTTTTATTTTTGGCCATGCTGTGAGGCATGTAGGATCTTAGTTCCCCAACCAGGGATTGAGCCTATGCCACCCCCTGCAGTGGAAGCATGGAGTCTTAACCACCAGACTGCCAGGAACGTCCTAGGAATGGTCCTTTAGACAGTCCAATGGGGAGGCTTCTGTCAAGGTCTGACTTTGCGCCGAGAGGCAGTGCGTTCATTGCTCCACTCATCCTGCAAGCTCAGATGAAATGCCATCTTCTCCCTACAGGTTTCTCTGTCCAGCCCGGGCTAAGGGGGCTCCCTTTCCTCTGACTTTCCGAAAGCCCTCCCAGCTCCACCCCTCATTTGGCGCTCAGTTCTCGGTGCGCTTGTCTTGTGACTGTCACCCCCGTACTCAACTCTAAGCCTGACATCAACCTGAATCTCTTTTTTGTTTTTGTTTGGTGCTCCCACAGAAGTTCTCAGAAGATGCTGGTCCAATTAACGAATTCTGCGAATTCAGATTCTTCTTAAGTTGTTGAACCCAGAGGAAACAGTAGCTTTCTATCACACTGGGAGCTGAAGTTTGCTCCCAGAGCTTATCCAAGGACTTGGATGTTTTGTTTTTGTCCCGTGAGATATAAACAATGTCTCCCCATCTGCCTAGGGACTGGCCTCCAGGGAAATCTCAGCCGCAAGGCTTGAGTCTTAGCTGACAGCTCCGCACGGATTCTGCCCAGGAGTGCGTCAGGCATAACGTTATGTTCTGACCCAAGAGTGTTTACTTTCAATTCTGGTTAATTCCATGACTAGTGAGTGGCCAAAGCCAGTATTAAGATTTGCAAATTCTATGCCGTAACAATGTAGGCACCAACACGAATCTGAAATTCTCAACTGGTCAGTCTTCTATTGGGTTGAGACAAATGTCAGGAAGACACAGAGCTTGTTCTAATATATCAATACCAGGGAGAGGGAGGAAGAAAAGCCTTGAGAAATCTAGGGGCAGGATTCAGCCCTCCTTTTTTTTTAAAAAAAAAAATATTTTTTTCTTTTGGCCTCGCCATGTGGCACGTGGGATCTTAGTTCCCTAATCAGAGGCTGAAGCTGTTCCCTGTGTGGTGGAAGCTCAGTCTTAACCACAGGACCACCAGAGAAGTCCCAGCACTCAGCCCTCTTAAAGGAAGAATGAAGTCACACGTCAGTCACGCTGGAGGGTCTTCATGGAAAGTTACACCGAATGGAATCTCAGAGCCAGGCGTCCTGCAGACATGGGTGGGCGACAGACAGGAGAGGGAACGGCTCCTTCCTCTTGAAGCTCGTCGTCAGTTCTCTTGCAGCCTGATCAACCACATGCATGTGTAACGCATCTCATTCCTCCCAGCGTCACCTCTCACCCAGAGGGAGGAGGAGGCAGGAGCCCTCATCCCCAAACCTTGACAGAGGAAGAGCTCCGGGCTTACGGCAGAGGGTCTCGATTCTGCACCAAAATCACATGGAGAGATTTTACAAGTACAGATGCCTGGGCTTCTCCTAAGAGATTCCCATTTAACGAGCTTGTGGCTGTGCCCAGACACTGGCATGCTTAAAAGCTCCCTGTGCATTCATGATGTCAGCTGGGGTTGAGGACCCCCAGTTTAGGGAGAAAGAGACATGTTCAGGGTGCGTGTGTGTATGTGTGTGTGTGTGTGCGCACGCACGCACGCACTCAGTCACTTAGTCGTGTCTGACTCTTTGGGACCTCCTGGACTGTAGCCTGCCAGGCCCCTCTGTCCATGGGATTTTCAAGAATACTGAAGTGGGTGCCATTTCCTTCTCCAGGGGTCGTCCTGACCCACGGATTTAATCCACAAAGATAAGAACACTGGAATGGGTTGCCATTTCCTTCTCTAGGGGTCTTCCTGACATGTGGATCGAATCCACAAAGATTTAAAGTAACTGAAATAGCCTGCTCTGCACCGAATGTTTGCGTCTCTCCCACCCCCCACCTAAATTCATATGTTGAAACCTAACGCCCCATGTGGTGGTACCTGGAAGTGGGTCTTTGGGAAGGGTGAGATCATGAGGATTCCCAGGCGGTACTAGTGATAAAGAACCCACCTGCCAAGGAAGGAGACATAAGAGACTCAGGTTTGATCCCTGGATCGGGAAGATCCCCTGGAGAAGGAAATGGCAACCCACTCCAGTATTATTGCTGGAAAATCCCATGGATAGAGGAACCTGGCAGGCTACAGTCCATAGAGTTGCAAAGAGTTGGACATGACCAAAGCAACTTAGAACACACGAGGTCATGAGGGTGGAGCCCTCGTGAATAGGATTAGCGTCCTTTCCCCAGAGAGCTCCTTCCCCTTCTGCCTCGTGAGTAGGACAGTGAGAAGACAGGCTTCCATGAGCTAGAAAGCAAGACCATCCCTAGACAGGCAACCTGCTGGCACTTGGACTTTTCAGCCTCCAAACTATGAGACACACACTTCTGTCGTGTAGAAGTCACCTAGCCCATGGTAATTTGTTGTAGCACCCTCAGGGTACTAAGGCACAGCCTCTGGACCCAAGTTCCCTCTGTACTAGTGACTCACAAACTTTTCCTTGCAGCTGAATCATCTGGAGGACTCATGAAACAAAATACTGTGTTGGTCCCCCCACCAGAGTTTCTGAACCCGGGGATCTGGAGTGAGGGCTAAACCGTGCATTTCTAAGCAGCTCTCAGGTGCCGCTGCTGCTGGTGGCCTAAGGAACACACTTGGGGAACCACTGCTCTCTACCATGCTGTCTCCCGAAGGTCAGTTGTTCTTATTCTACATGTAAATCTATGGCACATGGTTTGAAAAACGAAAGTTTGGGGAGGAGGATTACTGCCCGTTGCAGTGAAAAGAAAAAAAAAAAAAAAGAGGAATGGGTTTTTTTCTTTCCCTTTCCTGAGAACAAAGAAGATAAAGAAAACAGTGAGCAGGCCTGAACATTCCTAGTTTTTTACTTTAACTGCTCCTAACTCTGTGTGAGTTGGACTGTGAAGAAAGCTGAGTGCCAAAGAACTGATGCTTTTGAACTGTGGTGTTGGAGAAGACTCTTGAAGAGTCCCTTGGACTGCAAGGAGATCCAACCAGTCCATTCTGAAGGAGATCAGTCCTGGGTGTTCACTGGAAGGACTGATGCTGAGGCTGAAACTCAATACTTTGGCCACGTCATGTGAAGAGTTGACTCACTGGAAAAGCCCCTGATGCTGGGAGGGATTGGGGGCAGGAGGAGAAGGGGACGACCGAGGATGAGATGGCTGGATGGCATCACCGACTCGATGTACATGAGTCTGAGTGAACTCCGGGAGATGGTGATGGACAGGGAGGCTTGGCGTGCTGCGATTCATGGGGTCGCAAAGAGTCGGACACGACTGAGCGACTGCACTGAACTGAACTCTGCGTGTCTGCAACAAAGTTCGCCCCTTCTGCCCCCTAACTCTGCAGGAACTGCACGCCACACCATCTTCCTCTGACTCTGTGCTAAATACACCCTGTGTCTGGTGTTTACCCTTACAACGCGCTTCCCCTTCTTGGTGCTTGGTGCTCAGTAGCTCAGCCTTGTCCATGTCCAGCTCTTTGCGATCCCATGGACTGGAGCACTCCAGGCTCCTCTGTCCTCTACTATCTTCTGGAGTTTGCTCAGATTCGTGTCTGTTGAGTCGGTGATGCCATCCAACCATCTCATTCTCTCTCGTCCCCTACAGTCCCACTGCCTTCAGTCTCTCGTTGCCTACGGTCTCGTCTCCCTCGTTGCCTTGTCTTTACCAGCATCAGGGTCTTTTTCAATGAGTCAGTTAAAGTATTGGAGTTTTAGCTTCAGCTTTTTACGTATCAGAAAGAAGGCCACAGAGCCAGCTGAACTACCAGACTCAAATGCTGGGTTAACGACGCCAGCCTATGACTGTCTTTGAAACAATGAAAGAGGAAGCAATCAAGATGCTAACACATTTGCTCCTCGTCACCAGCTCCTAAATGGGAGTCCTTATCTCATTTAAGCCCGCAGACTCCTCCTGGGGGGAGGCTGGGCACAGTTCTTGAGGCGTGAACCTACTGTGTTCCCCTCTCCACCAGCTGGGAATTACAGTCACCTTTCTATTTCCTCCAAACTCCATCTCCATATTTTTTATTTGGCTTTGGTGAGAGGAGAAAGCCAAGATTTTGCCCAGCCACCCACCCCTCGCCGCCCATGTTATATCTTCTCTTGACTTCAAACCGTTGTAGCTTCTGAGATGAGATGCTGGGGAGGAAGCATCATCTAGCCATTACCATATCCCCAGGGAGAAAACTGACTATGGAAGGATTCCCAGCACTGAATGTGTCTAGCATTGAGTTAGTTCTGACAGTCAGTCTACAGGCTGCAAAGGAAACTGAAACCCCATGGGGATGGGTCCTGTGGGAAGGAATTCACATGTATTAACCACCCTATCTAGCTACAAATCCATATCAAGCAGCCAGAAATGCTAAAAGATTAAACAGAGGGAAGGGAACAGCACAAGAAAGGCAGGCAAATCCCCTGTTTCTGCAAACAAACAAGACCTTAGAAGCTGGTGATAATGAAGATGTTTGCTAACAAAGGTAGTGAGTGAGGATCCCAATGATCTAACATCCTTTTATCCAAAGTCAGCTAATTTCATTTTAGCCACACAGTTTTTTCTTTCTAGGGGTCTCATTTATTTCTGTGGCTTAAACCAGAAATTCCCAAGGAGGGCAAGGGGACCTTCCCCCAGGGCGGTGATTTGGAAACTTTTGAGGCAATTTTTTATTGTCACGAAACTAGGAGCTCTCTGGCCCTTTGTTGGCCATGGCCCAGGGGTGCTGGGTCCCGACCAGCCTGGGGGAATTCTGAAGAACCAACTGCCCAGAATCTTGGCTGAAAACTTGGATTGTAAGCACCTGAGCCTGGAACCTAACACTGTTTTATATGTAAATGTAACATGATTTTTGGCACAGTCTTAATGTACAAAGGATTTCCTAGGAATGGAATTATTATGAAAATGGAGAGAAAATGTTACTTTTGTTTACTATTTGAGAAGATTTTGTTGTTTAGTCACTAAGTCGTATCTGACTCTTCTGTGACCCCACGGACTGTATAGTCTGCCAGGCTTCTTTGCCCATGGGATTTCCCAGGTAGGAATACTGGAGCGGGTTCCCATGTCCTTATCCAGGGGTCTTTCCGACCTAGGAATCGAACTTGTGTCTCCTGCATTGGCAGGGAGATTCTTTACCACTGAGCCACTAGGGAAAGCCATTTAGAGAAAGTGAAAGTGAAAGTGAAGTCGCTCAGTCGTGTCCGACTCTTTGCGACCCCGTGGACTGTAGCCTACCAGGCTTCTCTGTCCATGGGATTCTCTAGGCAAGAATACTGGAGTGGGTTACCGTTTCCTTCTCCAGGGGATCTTCCCGACCCAGGGATCGAACCCGGGTCTCCCACATCAGAGGCAGATGCTTTAACCTCTGAGCCACCAGGGAAGCCCTTTAGAGAAAGTACCTGATATTTAATTTCTCAGCACACACTTAGGTCAGTCTGCATTTTAGGCTGTGGCACAGACAGTGACCCAAGCATGTGACTATGACGTTTTCAAGGTACATCAGGCTCAAGTTCTAATTGTATTAAAAATTACTTTCACTTTATTTTTTCTTTGTGTTATAGGTGCCAAATGGATTCTTGAAACCAATAACCTACTTACCTATCAGATAAGCTGTGCTGTCCATTTTTTCCCCTCCAGTTTTTTTTTTTTTAATTAATTAATTTATTTGGCTGCAACAGGTGTTGAGGCATATGAGTTCCCCAACTGGCGATCAAACCCAGACCCCTCGCCATGGGAGCATGGGGTCCCAGTCACTAGACCACCAACGAAGTCCCTCCCTCCAGCTTTTTAAATTAAAAAATTTCAAATATACCCAAGGTCAAAAGAATTGTATAGGGAAAATCTGTTTATATCCTCCATTCTATCTTATTTTTTTTAGTTTTAGATGTATTTATTTAATATTTATGAAAATGTTGTATCTTCCAAGATTGGAGGCCATTCTCTCTGTCTCTATTTTCTCCTGCTCCGGTGTTTTCTTGGAGAGCTATCTTAATTTCTAACCAGGATTTCTGTTATATCTGTGGGCCATTAGGGCTGAGAGGGTTGACTTAAGCCAACAGCATTGATACTTTTGAAGGTACAAATTTCATACATTATGAACAGAACTAGCTTCTCTCTTCCTCAGGGTTTTGACAGAGTTCTCTTGACTTAACTCCAGTCAGGCACCTCTGAGTCCTCTAGGCCCCAACCCTGGGCTCTGTCTTGGCCTATTTATTCCAATTTTAGCAAGAATCCTGCTGAGTCAGCCTTAGTCTGATCAAACTGGACATCTGATCCCCCTGACCTGCCTGCAGCAAAAATCCCGCTAGGTCAGTTTAGCGAAGGAAGACTGTACCTCTTAGTAATCTCCCACCCACCAGCACCCCACTCTGCTCCGTGGCTATTTCGCCTGTTTTCCTTGCTGTATTAAGAGCTGAGCCTGCTCTTTCTCCTTGACTACAAAACCCCACAGTGGTAGCCTCCCTTGAATGGAGTCTGCCTTACCTTCTGCAACAAGGGACCCGAACAACCGTTTTCTCCAATGGTGTTGAGCCTGGAGCCCTTCATTCAGTGCAAATTCCCTCTAGGGGGCTCTTTCCCACCATTGGCTCCAGACAATCTTGGTGGGGTTAGCAGGGGAGGCTCTTCACCTACAATTCAGAAACTTTCCTGCTCTGGGCCCGCCTGCATCTCCATCTCCCTCCTCCTCACTTTCTAAGCTCCCTGCTTAGACCTTGGGAGCAGACCTGAGCATGTGTATGGCGCATCCTTCCCTGGGCCTGGAAGGCCCTGCCTCTGCCTCTCTGTGGTTGAAATCCTAACCATTCTTCCAGACCTGGCTCAAGCGTTGCTGATAGCGAGCAGGACCCTGCAGGGCTCCTGTACACCAAAGCTTTCCGTGTCCTCCATTTCTCTGACCACAGGAAATAGGCTTCATTCAACCTCCATGACCTTCCCTGAGTTCCAGTGGGCAGGTTCAAACAGCTTTTAATTAGGGAAGGGAGAGGGACAGTCCAGAGAAACAGTGGTGCAGCCTTGGGGCAGGGTCCTAGCTCCCCCTCAAGGGATACACATAACAATATCTGTGAATTGTTTTGCATATACTGAAACCCCTTCCTGGTGGGCTGCCCACAAGTACAGAGACCCCATCAGTTGGAACCAGAAGGTTGATGATGCTGACTCCCACTTACCCTACCACCAACCAATCAAAAGAAGGCCCACAGCCAATCACAGCCTCTTTGAACCATTACCCTGAAATTTCTCATTAGCCCCTCCGGGTTGGGACATGCAGTTTTGAGGGCATTAGTCCACCGTGGCTCGCTTTGCCTGGCAAAGCGAGAAAGCTATCCCTTTTCTACTTCACTCAGAACTCTGTCTCTGAATATTAATTCAGTGTCAGAGCTCAGAGGCTGGATTTGGCTTCATTGCCACCTCTGCAAAACCTGCTCCATCTCCTCGCTGGCAGCAATGGCCTCCTCCACGAGCCCACAGCGCTGTTCATAGCTCCGTGGCAGTGTGCTTCCCAGCCTGACCTAAAGCCACTTCTCTGGATGCCCACCTCCTAATGTCCTTGGGAGAGGGGCCAAGTGTCAGTCGCCTTTGCATACTCTATGCTTCACACCACCCCTTGCACATAGATAGTCAGCTCCCGTACACGCTTCCTGAATTTGACTGACGGTTTGTAATACAGGAGAAAGTACCACAGTGGCTGATTCATGTGTTTTCAGAAGTCCAGGCTTATTTAAACCCATAACAGGTTCTATCCATCAAAAAAATGTTCTACTCACCAGTTCTGACTTAGAGAAATGTGGAAGCTATCAAAGAGAATTGATCAGTTTATAAAATATTTGTGGCCCCATTGGCCTCTAAGAACAAAACACAATCAATACCATTATTAGAACCAAAGGTTTATAAAACAGAAATATACGTTTGGGATTAAATATTCTAAAAGGACACTCCTGATATATACACGTGTTGAGAGAGATGGATCTTTTCTTATTTATCTGCATAGCTACCTTTGCATATCTTGATATTGTGGCATATCCTGCGTATTCAATTTTGTTCTGGATTGAATGAAAGATGCATGTGTGGGAGTCACATTTTATGATTTTATATTGAGCAGTGCAAAGAAAAAAACGCCTTTTACCTTGTCCTGGGTCTTGCAGTAAAAGCCTTTAATAGGTCTAGAGAAATTATCTCTGGGACTCGACCAGAACCATTTGCAAAGCTATGACCAAACGAAATGGAGCTGGGCGCACACAGGACTGCAGAGCCTGTCCCCAGAGCAGAGCCCACGCCAAACACAGCCAGCCCTTGTCATCACCAAATAATGTCTAATATCAGCCGAGTTCGAAGGTTAGCATCTGTTTGATATTCAAAAGGGCTTGTGAAGTGTGTTTGGGTATCAACAAAGGGAGTTCTTTCATTCAAATGAAAAGCATCTCTAGTTTTTCTCATCAATCAGAAGAAGACGGGTCGGTGAGATGTTTGTAGGCCAATAAACTATCAGAAGAGACATTATTTTTAAGAGCCTTTTTTCATGAAGTCTCACCTACTCCATCTATAGATTTAACAGGAGAGCACAGTGATGCCTCTTTCTCTTCCTAGAACAAGAAAGAGGATGAGATATTTATGGTGGCCAGCCAGAGAGGAGGCCTGGAGTGGCACTTGCATTCACAGATGTCCACTGAAGCATCCATGCATGGCTTGATGTCTCCAACTGCCTGTAAATTGAATTTTTGAAAACAAACATGTGTGTCCTTTGCAAAGGAGACGCGAATGTTTCATCTGTAATGGGCTCTGTTCAGGCAGCAGATGATACACTAGGCGAATTTCTCCATGCTCATTTTCTGGATTAAACGGGAAATCTGGAGCACTGAGACGTGTGTAAATAGATCCCACCTGCTGTTGATTAGATTATTAGGTCATTAAAGTTTCCCTCCTCTCGATAACTGCCAGTTTTAGATCTTGCCACATTCTGGGAGACCTTGGGCATTTTATTCACTGTGTTAAGAAGGCTGCTTAGAGAAAAATAGCTCTTGCAAGTCTTTCTGCCAAGACTTTTGATAGCTCCAAGAACTTGTTTTTTTTTCAGTGCTAAGGTGTTGTTTTTTCATTTTGAAAATGTCAAGGACAGAGAGTGATCCTTTCCCAGAGAGAACAGGCCACATGGTTCAAGGAGGTTAGTGGCACCATGACTGCCATAAAAAGCAGTTCCCATTTGGGTGTATGTGAGCGGCTTGCCTTCTCCCTGAATAGGCGTCTCCCAGGCTTGCCTAGTTAAACTTCCTAAATGCATGAAATATACTTACATTCTGGAAGTCATTAACTTCAACCGCTTCTTCAGCTCCACTTCCCATTTTAAAGGTTTCCAGGTTGTTCCCAGCATCTATTTCCATTGACCCATCTTGTAATTTCCCATTGATACTCATGGTATAATGGACATTGTAAATCTGGAAGTGAACACCAGAATTAGTGATGCTTCCCTCTTAGAGCAATTCAGGGCTTATCTTTATATAAATTAGCATTCCTGTGTCTCAGAGATACATGGAATCATCCTTAATAGTAAGACATTTATCTGGGAGGACTTCATTCATCCACCAATCTCTTAATACAATGACTTCTTAAATAACAGCTTAAAAGTAAAGGCTTTGATTGTCTCTGATACTAATCTGAAGAGCTCAGTGGTTTGCAATCCTGGTGGCACATAGACACATCTAAGGAGAATCTTCAGCTACCACACCTAGGTTGCCTCCACAGGATGGATCAAATCATAGCCTGTGGGGATACGGCTTGAACACAGATCTTTCTTTTTCTAAAGGTCGATTCTACTCTGCAGCCAGAGTTGAGATCTGTTGATGGATAAATGGACATTGAAGAGGCAAAGGGTTCCCTGGGCTGTTAACCAAACAAATCTGCAGTGGTACCTCAATGTGAAGGTATTTTTAAAAAATCCTTCAGTCAAGACTTGGCATGGAGGGTGGTATACAGTAAGGACTGTGGATAGGACTAGGGTATGCCTGAGATACAGCCACATTACAGAGAGCAAGGTCAACGTGTATATCTGCTTCTGCTCAAAATAAGAGGGACCCCTATTAATGACGCTATGGGACAGACATAACGTGTTGTAAGGCGTTGTTACGAGATGTGTGGGGAAAGGGGGAGAGTTTTGGCATTGTGCAGGAGCACTGGGCCAGGAATGAGAAAAACAACCGGCTACACCATTTAGCTCTGCCTCTTGGGAGTTGCCTTGAATGTCAAATGTTGAAGTGGGAACCTCAGAGGGGGTTTTCATTTATGTCATCAGAGCTCCGGGGTGTCACAGAGGTGGCCCAGAGCAGGTGGGACTGTGAGGTTCCTTTATCCATGTCCCCCCTACCCATGGTTCATCTGCAATTTGACCAGAGCAGCTTTGCTTCTGATCTGTTTCATGTGTTGCATTTCTGAGTAACATCTTGTTTAAAATCCTGCCATTCGAAAAACCCTTTTTTACAGTGGACCACTAAATGACAGGATCCAAAGGGCTCTCTCACTCTCTCTTAAAAAAATATTTATTTCTTTCTTTGGTTGTGCCAAATAAGTTGTGATACTCAGGATCCTCGATGTTTGTTGAGGCGTGTGGGATCTAGTTCCCTGACCAGTATCGAACCTGGGCCTCCTCTGTTGGGACCATGGAGTCTTCGCCACTGGACTGCCAGGGAAGTCCCCAACAGGGCTCTCTTAGTTTAGACATCTGGTTGGGACACTGGTTTAAAAAGTGATTTACACGCTGCTCCTGACCAGCGCGCTGCTGCTCTGCAAGAACCTTCTCTGTGCTGTGGGGTTGGAGGTAGACTTCTCTTCTCTTTTCTTCCATTTTCTGACTTAGAAGCATATATATGTATACATCTATATCTTCTGGAGAAGGACACGGCAACCCACTCCAGTACTCTTGCCTGGAGAATCCCATGGACGGAGTAACCTGGCGGGCTACAGTCCATGGGGTCACAAAGAGTTGGAGATGACTCAGTGACTAACACACTGTATCCTATGTATGATATATGGTTTAGTGGCTAAGTTGTGTCCGACTCTCTCAACCGCATGAACTGTAGCCCGCCAGGCTCCTCTGTCCATGGGATTCTCCAGGCAAGAATACTGGAGTGGGTTGCCATGTCCTCCTCCAGGGGATCTTCCCCACCCAGGGAATGAACCCAGGTGTCCTGCATTGCAAGTGGATTATTTACTGACTGAGTCACCATATATGATACATAATGTATCTCTTACGTGTTGTATAAGATATACACTCTTCAAAGTAGAAGGAGTGGGAACTGATGAGGACCATTAGCTACTTAGTGTCAGGTCCGTAGGTCAGAACTACAAAGAGCTCAAATTCAATTCAAGTCAGATTTTTCTGACTTGAAAAACTCAATTCAAGTCAGTTATGAGAAATAGTTAACTGCCTCCATGAACAAACCCTGGGGAAAGCATCTGTTGTTATTGGATCATTACTTATAGAAAACTCATTATTGCAAGACCCACAAAGCGCTGTTTTATCAGCAGAGATGTAGAAATGGTAGCTGGTACCCTTGTAGGCAACAGCTCTCCATTAGTGGAACAGAAAATACCGGCATTCACCACCTCTGAGCACAGGTCCTCCCCTCCTTCTGATGAACTTCACTTACTGCAGGACACTGTCTCCCCAGCTCAGCTGATCATGAGAGCCACTTCCAGGGGTTCCGATTTAGGGGCGTGGGAGCGGAGCCCACCAATCTCTTTTCACTTTGCACCTCGGCGATGTTCACCATCAGCCTGTGTGGGGAAACCTGTTTTCTTTGGCTGAGCCAAGGCTCCCTGCAGGTGAGGCTCAGAAAGCGGGCTCTGTTCGGCCCCTGCGCTCCCTGAACAGCCACTGTTCATCTGAGTTAATTTTGGCTGTTAAGGCGTGCATGGCGGACAACGCGTGTGTGAGTTTCTGCTGCCGCAAGTGTCCGTCCTTTACTCATGAGACAAGAGGCTCTTTTTTTTTTTTAAGCCTTGCACATAAACTTTTTACTACTAAAGTGATCCTGGATTTAAGAAATGAACTATTTCCAAATTCTTAGAAAATCTTAAGGAGACAAGATCATAACACTGGAACAGTGGCTTGTGCATCTAACTTGACTTTCTTCCATCATCACCCTTCTCCACCTTCCCCCTCAACAAAACACCCTACCTAACCAGGCCTGGGTATTGCCTCCTTTTAATGGAGCTGCAGCCCCCTGCTTGCCCAGAGCAGCAGAGGGGGTGTGTGTCCTCCTGAAGTGCCTGGGGTTGGAGACTGGTAAAAAGTACTGAGCCCCAAGCTCAGGAGAAGGCTGGGTTGATGAAGCAGTAATCACAATATCTGCTCTAAACTGATGGAGCTGTTAGCACCTAAGGCTATTTCTATTCAAGCACAAAGAAAGTTTATTATGTGCCAAAATTCTGCTCAATATGGTGCCTTTTACAGCCAAGGAGATTTGCTAATGAGTTTCTAATAAAGCCTGGGTTCATACGATAATTACATCATGTTTGGGACCAAGTCTCAAAAAATCAGGCTGAGAATAAAGGCCCCAAGCAATGATCTCATCCCCTCATCCCAGGCGCTTGGGTTGTCAGTTATCTCACATTGGTGGGAATTTCCCATATTTCAATGCCTTGTTCCATTGACAATAATGTGGATGAAACATGACCTCAATATTTGAGCCCAGTCACTTGTCCCCTCATTATTAACACTTCAATGGTTCAGAGTCCTCTAGCTGATTTCCAGTAAACCTGTCCTAAGGGGATTTATCCATATGAAAGGCACAGGAGGTGAATTACTGCTGCTTCTTCTCTATAAACCAATACAGAGGAACAGAGGCATGGGTAATCTCCAAAGAGTGGGTAGTGCATTGGCTGTGGATGTCTCTGTCTGTTTGACAGAGACTGACCTTCTCTGATTATGTTTTGTTTGGGCCATTTAGATTTGAATTCAACATATGCTATGCGTAGATGGTACCAAATTTACTTTATTTAGTATTTTGTGATTTGTTTTTCAGACTTAAGTAATGTGGATCAGCATGGAATATTTTGGGAGTTGAAAAAAAAAAAACCCACAAAAACCCTACCACGATTTTCTTCATTCTCCTACCTGCAGAGGAGACAGCGGTAACTTGTATTGTTGGCAATAAAATGTGATTCACTCTTCCTCTGTATTTTTAGAATTTAATACCACTCTCTCGAACCAGACAACCCACCATCTTGCAGGGAAGTAAAAGTTATGATAAAAGGAGGCCCTACTCATTTTGGATGATCTTTCGATCTCTCTTTCTAGAAGCTTGTCAGTTAACCCTGTTTGCCTTGAATAATTAAATGCCAAATGGTACCCATTTAAATATATATCATGACCCAAATCTTTACCAAAAAAAAGCAAAGCTATTTTTGTCCCCAAAGGACCCATACCACGGAAGTTTTGTCATCTAAAAGATAGCATTTACATTTCCCAAGGGATGACAGTCTAAACCCTGCTATTAATGGAGATGGAGATATAGAAATGTTCAGATATGCTGCTTTCGAATATGAGCATCTGGCCCGGCTTCTATATTTAAAATACACAAATACATTAAGGCACTTTTCAAATACACATAAAATACTGTGCAGTTCTGATCCTACAAATCGATGCTTGTAAATTTGATATAGTCTCTAAAACAGACTCGGCGCTAAATGGCATGCTTATCTACATTAGGCATTTGAGTTAAAAATACAAATTATGCAGTGACTGCAGAAGATGTGATGTGTAAAATGGTTGAATTGCTTTCAGCACCATTTTCTCTAAGTACTGGAATTCGTTCATGCTTTGAATTTCATGGTGGGAGAGAAAGGGGAAACCAGCAGTCAGGGATTCTCTGAGGGGAGTGATTAAGAAACAGCCCTCTGTGTGCACCCTGGAGAGGGAATTCTTTTCCATTAGTTGAAATCAGCTTACACCAGGCCTGGCAATGGTCATCAAGATAAAATGCTCCCCCTCCTTTAGATAGGTGAACAAAATTCAGAGTATTTAATGAACACCCTGGAATCTTGCCCACTCGGGTCAGAAGCACTTTTTATATTCCTTGAGAGCCAACCGAGCTTTAACATAAAGAGTTGCGTTCATAGAAAGTAGGACGGGAGTTAGTAAAACATTTACCATTAAGTCACATGTAACCAGGCCAGAAATGATTTTTAAAGATATTGGCTATCTTTAAGGAAGTTAGATTTTTTTTTTTCCCCCCTTACAGCAAGAGAGAAGGGCAAATTAAAGCATGAGGAGTGAGAGGAGAGAGAAAAGAGAGAGAGCGAGCGAGGAGAGAGAGAGAAGAGAGAAAAGGAGGGAGCGAGAGAGAAAAAGAGAGGACGCAAGTAGGAGGTCAGGTTCATCCGCTTATTAGGTCTGAATGTTCCTCCGCTACCTTTGTCCCAGCTTCTTCAATTCACAGCTTTTCTCAGCTGGCAGAGGCCATAGTTTCATTTCTTCCTAGGGGTGAGTAAGGCGAGGCCAGAAAGTGGTCCCTCAGCTGCTTAGTGGAGGCGCCAGGCTGCGATGCGCCTTCCCCGCGAAGGGCTTCCCTGAAACCCTCCACTGTATCCCCCGGCTACACAACTTCTGAAGCCCAGACTGGCTTTTCTACAAAGTTGCCTGTCAGTGGGAAGCCACGTCGTGGAGTTGGATGGAAGAAGGGACCGAGGTGCCCGGGAGGCCCCCGAGGGGACAGCATCCGCTGGGGCCCCCGAGGCGGGGACCCGCGAGTGATCCAGGGGCCCCGGCCGCCCCGTACCCCTCCGGACTTACGTGATTGTCGCTCCCCTTCCAGAAGTAGAAGGCCCCGATGGCCCCCAGGAGCAGCAGCACCGCCCCCGAAATGAGGACCACGGCTCCGACCTTGAGCAGCCGCGCGGGGCTGGAGGGCTTCACGGTCACGGCGGCGTACGCCTGCGGGCGGCCGGGAGAGGACGCGTCAAGGCTGCGCGCAGCGACCGCGGCATCGGGGCGCGGTGGCAACGGGGAACGGCGGCCCCGGGCTCCTCCGGGCGCCCCGTTTCTCCGCGCTCCCCTCGCCACGGGTCCCTGGTCCTCAGGCCTGGATGAGCGCTGAGCAAACTCTTCGCGGTTCAAGGTCGTCGCCCCGCGGGTCTGCCATCTCGGCGGCCTCCCCTCCTCGACGCCCCCTCCTCGCTCGCTGCCCACCTTCCTCTTCGCGCGCATCTGGGGATGCCCCGGCCTCTCCACCCGCACCCGCGTGGGGCACCACCCCAAGCCCACATCTGGGCGCCCGAATGTGCCCCCACCTCCCAAGCTCGGTGCCACGCAAATCGTAGACCCGGGACGGGGGAGTCCGGGCCCCCGCAGGTCTGGGGGCCCCCGAGCGGTACTCACCGGGGGGCTGCAAAACTCGACGTCGTCGGGCCCCACCAGGGCGATGGGCACTTTGTCCGAGTTCTCCGTCATGACCGCGGCCGCCAGAGCAGGACACCGGGAGGCTCGGCTGGCGCCCTGGGCTCTGGCCTGCGGCCCCGACGTGCCGGGCATTTCAACGCGGGGCACGCGCGCGCACACCGTGCCCTCCGCCTGGGCCAGCCCAGAGCTCCCCACCCCTCCTGGCGCCTCACCTCTGCCCTGCCTCCCCTCGCCAGCCCCGGAGCAGCGGTGAACGCGCCCAGCTTTCCACAGCGCACCTCCTCCCCCAAGCCCCTCGTGAGTCTGAGTGTGGCAGGGTAGGGGAGAGGGAGGAGACCGAGGATGCTGAGCCCCGCGACCCCACGACATGCCGGATTGCCGGGACTCTTTCCGCCGTTCGGGAACACTCAGGGTGTCTGAGGCTCTGCTGGGCGCCTGGCTGGAGGCCCGTTTCCCGCAGTGAACTTGTGTGTGTGCTGGGGGCGCCGGCGGAACAGGACACAGACGGCGGGGTCGTGGGGTGGACGGGGGACCCCGGCCAAAGTCTGCGGGGTTGACGCCCGGCGGGCCCTGCTGGGTGGACCCCGGACAGGCGCGCGGACCCGGGTCCTAGCGATGGGCTCTCTTCCCAGGTTTCTCTGGGAGCCTTAGCAGGAGGCTCAGCAGGGAAACTGGAAGCCAAGCTGAGAAATAATAGGTTCTGGTTGATTAACTAAATAAGTTAAACAAAGAGACAAAAACAACAATGGCAACAAACACACCCAAAATACTGTTATGTCTAAAGAAACAGCCAGGTATACATATATACACACACACACACACATAGTATACTATATATATAGTATACATTTTATACTATGTATAGAGATATAGATATAGTATTAATATGTATTTTAAAAGCAGAACAGAAGAAATTTTTCGCTTTTGGAAATGCTGTCTGCCAGTACTAGGACTATGCGTGTGTGCATGCTAAGTCCCTTCAGTTGTGTCCGGCTCTTTTCGACCCCATGGACTGTAGCCTGCCAGGCTCCTCTGCCCATGGGATTCTCCAGGCAAGCACACTGAAGTGGGTTGCCATTTCCTCCTCCGGGAGTCTTTCCAACTTAGGAATGCAATCCACATCTCTTAGGTCTCTCGCATTGGCCGGTGGGTTCTTTACCACTAGGCCCCTCTGGGAAGCCCACCAGGACTACATGTGACCTCATGTGAATCCAGGCTTCATGAACTGGTGTTGGGTTCTAGCTGTGTGCAGAGTCCGCTCCTGAGGAGTAAGGGCTGCAGGGGAGGGCCCAAGTCTCCGGAGCAGAGGGAGGCGGCTGGGCAGGGCTGCGCCAGGAGGAAGTGTGGGCTCCATTGGCACCACTAACGAGAGGGACACCCGGAGATGGGTGTGCTGACAGCGGAGCTGGGCAGGGCTGAGGGGTGGAAATGACTGCGTGTCTCTGCTGCTGCTGGGCTGGGGAGGTTGAGGCTTCAGGCCTAGGAGGACTGGGAGAGTGGTGGGAGCCCAGGGGAGAGGAGGCCTTTGGGAGGAGCAGTTGTGAGAGAGCCGATATAAGACTAATTTCAGACTTGTTGAACTTGATATTCAGTCACTCAGTCGTGTCCAACTCTTTGCAACCCTATGGATTCTAGCCTGCCAGGCTTCCCTTTCCTTCACAGTGGCTGGAGCTTGTTCAAACTCATGTCTATTGAGACAGTGATGCCATCCAACCATCTCATCCTCTGTCATCCCCTTCTCCTCCTGCCTTCAATCTTTCCCAGCAGCAGGGTCTTTTCAAATGAGTTGGCTCTTCGCATCAGGTGGCCGCAGTACTGGATGCTTCAGCTTCAGCATCAGTTCTTCCAGTGAAAATTCAGGACTGATTTCCTTTACGATGGACTGGTTTGATCTCCTTGCTGTCCAAGGGACTCTCAAGAGTCTTCTCCAACACCAGTTTGAAAGCATCATGGGGGGCTGGTAAAAAAGAGCCTGGGGACCATCCTGAGCCTGCCTTGGATTCAGACAAGGCGCCACTGGCTGCATCTTCCATGAGATGGAAGGAGCTGGAAAACCCCCTTGCAGCCTGCGGAGGCGCTGCTGCTGAGTTCACGACCTCCTCTCCCCAGGGTGCTTGTAATGGGTGTTTCGGAAGGAATAAGAGAAGTCCCGGCCAGAGAAGTGGGAGGAGACCCAAGATGAAGTAGTGATGCAGGAAGAAAAGGCGAGTTCAGGAAGGATGGATCTGCAGTATCAGATGCTGACATCATGGGAGAAGGAAAGAATGCACAGAAAGGCCTTCGGACTCCTCAGTGAGGAGGGTGCAGGAGCCAATAAGACAGCAGTTCTGTTTGCTCCATTTATTGGGCACAGAACACATGCTCCAAAGCATCATTGTGACTAAAAGTATTTGCAGCTCATACCGCAGACCAGGAGAGTTCCTAGGAATCATTAAAATACCACCGATGGAAAAACTGGGCAAAGGATGGGAACAGAAGTTCCACACAAGGGGAAATTCAAATGACTCTTCAACATAAGAAAAATGCTTGGCAGCACTTATAAAAAGAAATGCAGATTTAAAGTATTCCTTTTCACCTATCTGGCTGGTGAAAATAAACACCCTCCCTGGTGGCTCAGAGGTTAAAGCGTCTGCCTCTGATGCGGGAGACCCGGGTTCGATCCCTGGGTCGGGAAGATCCCATGGAGAAGGAAATGGCAATCCACTCCAGTATTCTTGCCTGGAGAATCCCATGGGCGGAGAAGCCTAGTAGGTTACAGTCCATGGGGTCGCATAGAGTCGGACACGACTGAGCGACTTCACCTCACCTCACCTCAGAATAGTCTATTGGAGAGCATGAGGGGAAATGAGGCCTACGTTGCTGTGGGTGCAAATTTTATGGAGAAAACTTGATTCCAAAATGCAAAGCGTAATTTCATTTCTGTGGATTTATCCTACAGACGGGCTCACAGGCTGGAAAAATCCTCTCTATGCAGGGCTGCTCTTTGCAGCGTGTCTGTTAGAACAAAGGCCTAGAAACCATTTCAGTGTCCACAGCAGAGAATTCATGGCACATCCTCACAAAGGGATCTTGGCAACAATTTGAAAGGATGAAGCAGCTTTGAATATACTGATGTAAGAACACACACCTAAGATATTTTAAGTGAAAAAGGCAAAGGGTAGAAAATGTATCTAAATGCCTCCATTTGTATTTGCTGTTCAGTCGCTCAGTCGTGTCCGACTCTTTGTGACCCCATGGACTGCAGCACGCCAGGCCTCCCTGTCCATCAGCAACTCCCGCAGCTTACTCAAACTCATGTCCATTGATCGGTGATGCCATCCAACCATCTCATCCTCTGTCGTCCCCTTCTCCTTCTGCCCTCAATCTTTTCCAGTGTCATGGTCTTTTCCGAGGAGTCGGTTCTTTGCATCCGGTGGCCAAAGTGGCCCAATTTGTATAAAAAATACAAACAGGGGGATTCTCTGGTGGTTCAGTGGCATATTAAAAAGCAGAGACATTACTTTGCTGACAAAGGTCTATCCAGTCAAAGTTATGGTTTTTCTAGTAGTCATGTGTGGATGTGAGAGCTGGATGAGTGCTGAAGAATTGATGCTTTTGAACTGTGGTGCTGGAGAAGACTCCTGAGAGTCCCTGGGACTGCAAGGAGATCCAACCAGTCCATCCTGAAGGAAATGAGTCCTGAATGTTCATTGGAAGGACTGATGCTGAAGCTGAAGCTCCAATACTTTGGCCACCTGATGTGAAGAACTGACTCACTGGAAAAACTCTGATGCTGGGAAGGATTGAAGGCACGAGGAGAAGGGAACGACAGAGGATGAGATGGTTGGATGGCATCATAGACTCAATGGACATGAGTTTGAGTGAACTCCAGGAGTTGCTGATGGACAGGGAGGCCTGGTGTGCTGCAGTCCATGGGGTAATTGAACTGACTCAGTGGCTAGGACTCTGCACTTTCACTGCCAAGGGCCCTGGTTCAAGCCCTAGTTGGTAACCTGAAACCCCACAAGCGTCATGGTATGGAAAATGAATAAATAAACAAGAAGATGCATATGCAGGACTTGCATGGCAGTCCCGTTAAGAATTCACCTGCCAATGCAGGGGCCATGGGTTGGATCTCTGCTGTGAGAAGATCCCACACGCTGCAGGGCAACTGAGCTCGTGTGCCACAACTCTGGAAGCCTGCCCTCTACAGCTCACACTTCACAACCAGAGAAGCCCCCGCAGTGAGACTCTTGAGCAGCGCAACTAGAGCGTAGCCCCCGCTCACTGCAACCAGAGAAAGCCCGCACGCAGCAGAGAAAACCCAGTGCGCCAAAACAAGTAAATAAAAAAATGGGTGAGTGTGTACGCCCCCTGGAAAGACTCACAGAGGCCAACGGCAGGGGTTGCCTCTGGGGAGAGACAGGGGTGCGGGGATACCCGCGGGAGAAAGGTGCTCCACTCCGTGCCTTTTGGAGCGCTCTGGGTTCTGTGCTGTGAACACGGACTGACAGTTCAAAAGATGGGTGCATACACCAGTCAGAACGGCTGCGATCCAAAAGTCTGCAAACAATAAATGTTGGAGAGGGTGAGGAGAAAAGAGAATTCTCTTACACTGTTGGTGGGAATGCAAACCAGTACAGCCATTATGGAGAACAGTGTGGAGATTCCTTAAAAAACTGGAAATAGAATTGCCATATGACCCAGCAATCCCACTGCTGGGCATACACACTGAGGAAACCAGAATTGAAAGAGACACGTGTACCTCAATGTTCATTGCAACACTGTTTACAATAGCCAGGACATGGGAGCAACCTAGATGTCCATCAGCAGATGAATGGCTAAGAAAGCTGTGGTGCATATACACAATGGAGTATTACTCAGCCATTAAAAAGAATGCATTTGAATCAGTTCTTATGAGGTGGATGAAACTGGAGCCTATTATACAGAGTGAAGTAAGTCAGAAAGAAAAACACCAATACAGTATACTAACGCGTATATATGGAATTTAGAAAGATGGTAATGATGACCTTATATGTGAGACAGCAAAAGAGACACAGATGTAAAGAATAGACTTTTGGACTCTATGGGAGAAGGCGAAGGTGGGATAATCTGAGAGAATAGCATTGAAACATGTACATTATCATGTGTGAAACAGATCGCCAGTCCAGGTTCGATGCATGAGACAGGGTGCTCAGGGCTGGTGCACTGGGATGACCCAGAGGGATGGGGTCGGAAGGGAGGTGGGAGGGGGGTTCAGGATGGGGAACACATGTACACCCATGGAGGATTCATGTATGGCAAAACCAATACAATATTGTAAAGTAATTAGCCTCCAATTAAAATAAATTAATTAAAAATAATAAATAAAAAAATAAAATCTAAATTTGTCCAAAAAGTGAGTGAATAAAATAATAAATAACAGTGAACAGGCAGGAAGTGATTGCTGCAAGTGGAGACAATTCTTTTAAGAACTTTGGGTTTAAGGAGGAGAAGAAAGTCATGTATGGATGTGAGAGTTGGACTGTGAAGAAGGCTGAGCGCTGAAGAATTGATGCTTTTGAACTGTGGTGTTGGAGAAGACTCTTGAGAGTCCCTTGGACTGCAAGGAGCTCCAACCAGTCCATTCTGAAGGAGATCAGCCCTGGGATTTCTTTGGAAAGAATGATGCTAAAGCTGAAACTCCAGTACTTTGGCCAGCTCATGTGAAGAGTTGACTCATTGGAAAAGACTCGGATGCTGGGAGGGATTGGGGGCAGGAGGAGAAGGGGACGACAGAGGATGAGATGGCTGGATGGCATCTCGGACTCAATGGACATGAGTCTGAGTGAACTCCGAGACGGTGATGAACAGGGAGGCCTGGCGTGCTGCGATTCATGGGGTTGCAAAGAGTCGGACACGACTGAGTGACTGAACTGAATTGAAGACCAATTGAAGACCTGAGCTGGAGGGTCAAGGACCTCCTCCCCAGCCTTCCCAGGTTGGAGAGACATTTGAAAGCTGAAGGGGGGTGGGAAAGGACGGGATGGACCCAAAATAAGCAAGAAGGTCAACCCTGAGAAGGAGAGAGGGTTGGGGGAGTAAGTGACCATGTGGATGCTTGGGGGACTCATGGTCTGAGGAGAGTGACGTTGAGGAGAGGGTGGGAAGTGGGGTGGGTTGCAGGACCCCGACTCCTTCACACAATAGATAATGCCTGTTCCAGGGGCGGCCCCGAACGTAGCTGCTTGGAGCTCAAAAGACAGGGGGAAGGGTGGGCAGGGAGATCGCTTGCATTTTCTGAGCACATTCTCCCAAAGTGGCATGTTTCCAACAGTTGTTAGGTTACACATTTATACAATGACGGTCCAGAGTGATAAAAAAACTGTAGAAGCAGCAGCCTAGCAGAAGGTCTGGGGTGAAGGGGATGGAGGGGTCCCCATTTCACAGGCTCGCTCCCCTCTGCCCACCCGCCTCCTGCCTCTAATCCCTGGGCTCATTCCTGGGCGTCAGAACCCAACTCTGCCCTCGTGCCAGGACCTCTGCCAGGCCTGGGGACTTGATACTGAGCAAAGGAGACGCCACCCTGCTTATGGTGGAGTGGAAAAGACAATCTTAAAGCAAGTAATCACAAAATAATGGAGTCCCCACATTGCTGATCAACAGTAAAGAGGATTCGTTGCAGCACTCTTCACAAGAGCCAAGACAGGGAAGTAACCGAAATATCCATTGACAGAGGAATGGATACAGATGTGGCGCATATATACAAGGGAATATCACTCAGCCACAAAGAAGGTTGAAACAATGTCATTTGCAGCAACAGGGGTGGACTCAGAGATTGTCATACTTATTGAAGTAAGTCAGAGAAAGATAAGATATCATTTGATATTACTTATATACAGAATCTAAAGAAGGATACAAGTGAACCTATTTACAAAATAGAAATACAGTCACAGACGTAGAAAACAAACTTATGGTTACTGGGGGGAAAGGTAAGGGGTTAACCTGGGACACTGGAATTGACATATATAAACTACTATATATATATAATTGATAACTAATAAGGACTTACTGTATAGCACAGGGAACTCTTCTCAATACTCTGTAATGACCTGTATGGGAAAGAATCTAAAAAAGTGTGTGTGTATATATATATATATATATATATATATAACTGATGTGCTTTGCTGTACAGCAGAAAGTAACACAACATTTTAAATCAACTGTACTCCTACAGGTTTAATGCAATCCCTATAAAAATTCCAATTTAATATCTATAAAATGTTTCACAGATATAAAACAATCTGAAAATTCATTGCTGTTGTTTAGTTGCTGAGTCGTGTCTGGCTCTTTAGCAACCCTAGGGACTATAGCCCGCCAGGCTCCTTTGTCCTTAGGATTTCCCAGGCAAGAGTACTGGAGTGGGTGGCCATTTCCTTCTCCAGGGGATCTTCTCTACCCAGGCTTGTTCTTTACCACTGAGCTACTTGGGAAGCCCTTAAAATTCATACAGAATTACAAAAGTGAGCTGGAAGATAGTATAAAGTCACTCACCCAATGAGAAGAGCAAAAAGGAAAAAAAAACTAACCTTTGTAAAACAGCATTTTGACTATATAGAGTAAGTCTATAGACAAATAAAAAAAAGGGAAGGCTAAAATAAACCACGTAGTAATGAATTGTATTTAGAAACATCAGTCTGAATTCATGATTGTTAATATGGATAGATAAATATAGAAACAGATACAGAAAATAAATCTATACTCCAATAAAAATAAAACAATGAAAGGAGAAAGCATAGGTACCCCGAGATGAGTAACCTCTGCTCTGCACCGGGTGGGGGCAGTCCTGGGGAAGGCATGCTTTGGGTGAGGACTGAAGGAAGAGCAGCCGTTCCCCAGGTCGGGGCAGGGGCGGGGTGTGGGAAGCGTGGAGAGGTGGTTAGCAGGCCTGGCGGCGCTGAACAGTTTGGCATTTGGAAGAAGAGAGGCTGGACTTTGGAGAGTGAGAGAAAGAATGGTAGGAGGCGCGGCTGCAGAGAGGCAGTAATCTCAGACAAGGCGATGTTAAAGTTTGGATTTCTTCCCCTCGGTATTGGGAGGTCCCAAGGGGTTTGAAACAGCAGAATAGCATAATCAGGTTTGCATTTTAAAAGCATCATTTTTATTACAACCTACACAAACGGATGATACATTTTTTACCTGAATATTTTCTGTTAGTATTGTTTTGTATGTTTTCAGACACCTTTTCCCGGTAGCCTAGGCCTTGGGCTATATACAGGGAAATACTTTACCCGACTATGGAACAGGGCTCCACTTGAAATTCAAAAGCCTCTTTTCTTTCCTAGACTTGCCATATATTTGCGGTGTGACCTCCAATAAGGTTTTTCATTTCTTTGGTGCTCTTTTTTCTCATCTTTAAGATGAAAAGAAAGTCTAAAAACTTCTCTATTTGCGACCTTCTATCAGTTCAGTTCCGTTCACTCACTCAGTTGTGTCCAACTCTTTGCGACCCCACGGACTGCAGCACGCCAGGCCTCCCTGTCCATCAGCACCTCCTGGAGTTTACTCAAATTCATGTCCATTGAGTCGCTGATTCCATCCAACCATCTCATCCTCTGTCATCCCCTTCTCCTCCTGCCTTCAATCTTTCCCAGCATCAGGGTCTTTTCCAATGAGTCAGTTGCATCACGTGGCCAAAATATTGGAGTTTCAACTTCAACATCAGTCCTTCCAATGAACACTCAGGACTGATCTCCTTTAGGATGGACTGGTTGGATCTCCTTGCAGCCCAAGGGACTCTCAAGAGTCTTCTCCAACACCACAGTTCAAAAACATCAATTCTTCAGTGCTCAGCTTTCTTTATAGTCCAACTCTCACATCCATACCTGACCACTAGCAAAGTAATGTCTCTGCTTTTGAATATGCTATCTAGGTTGGTCATAACTTTCCTTCCAAGGAGTGTCTTTTAATTTCAGGGCTGTACTCACCACCTGCAGTGATTTTGGAGCCCCCCAAAATAAAGTCTGTCACCGTTTCCCCATCTATTTGCCATGAAGTGATTGGACCAGATGCCATGATCTTCGTTTTCTGAATGCTGAACTTTCAGCCAACTTTTTCACTCTCCTCTTTCACTTTCATCAAGAGGCTTTTTAGCTCCTCTTCACTTTCTGCCATAAAGGTGGTGTCATCTGCATATCTGAAGTTATTGATATTTCTCCTGGCAATCTTGATTCCAGCTTGTGCTTCTTCCAGCCCAGCATTTCTCATGATGTACTCTGCATATAAGTTAAATAAGCAGGGTGACAATATACAGCCTTGACGTACTCCTTTTCCTATTTGGAACCAGTCTGTTGTTCCATGTCCAGTTCTAGGTGTTGCTTCCTGACCTGCATACAGATTTTTCAAGAGGCAGGTCAGGTGGTCTGGTATTCCCATCTCTTGAAGAATTTTCCGCAGTTTATTGTGATCCACACAGTCAAAGGCTTTGGCATAGTCAATAAAGCAGAAATAGATGTTTTTCTGGAACTCTTTTGCTTTTTTGATGATCCAGCTGATGTTGGCAATTTGATCTCTGGTTCCTCTGCCTTTTCTAAAACCAGCTTGAACATCTGGAAGTTTGTGGTCATGTATTGTTGAAGCCTGGCTTGGTGACCTTCTGTAAGTCTGTTTTTCCGTATAGAGAATCATAGAAATAAAAAAATAAAAGATAATAGAAACATCATTTTGACCTCTGTGGACTAGAATGTCTAAATTGAGGGGGAGCAAGAATAAAAGAGGTAGATATTTTGGGTGTTCAATTGCTAAGTTGTGTCCAACTCTTTGTGACCCCATGGAAAACCTGAATGAACTTTTTGGTCAACCCAATATTAACAGGGGTTTCCTTGGTAGTTCAGCAGTAAAGAATATGCCTACAATGCAGGAGACTTGCAGGAGGGTTAGATCCTTGGGTTGGGAGATTCCCCTGGGGTAGGGAAGGGAAATCCACTTTAGTATTCTCACCTGGGAAATCCCATAGACAGAGGAGACTGGTGGGCTATATAGTCCATGGGGTTGCAAAACAGACACGACTGAGAGACTAAACAACAACAAATAAAAACAAATACAGAGTATAGTCTAAGAATTCTCAACACAAGGAGAAAATGATTTTCCTTTTCTTTTTATTGCATCCATACAAGAAGATGGATGTTGGCTGAACCTATTGTGACAGTCACTCCACAGTATATTTAAGCCAAACCACCATGCTGTTTGCCTTAAACACATACACTGGTGTGTGTAAATTATTTCTCAATAAAACTGGGAAAAAAGGAATTCCATGGTGTCACTAAAGCACAGTCACTCCATTCAGGCAGCGGGCACCTCTCTAGAACTTTCTAGTGACAACACTGAGGTCCATTGAGGGGTCTGAGAGGGTCACAGTTGTCTTGGGCAGTCAACTCCTGGCACAGCGTTCCAGTCCCCGCCTCCCTGTGCACGTGGACTGGCTCATGGGCTCTGTCTACTTTTCCTCTCTCGCTTCCTGCTGTCCAGCCAGTCTGGAGTGGGTGTGGGGAATATTTTTATATTGACAAAATTAAAAAAAAAAAAAGGCATTGATGGCAGATACGCTCCAGAAAAAAAAAAAAAAAAGAAGTTGCATTCCAATGCTAAATACGAGGGGTGGGTTTATTATCTGCCTTTTGGGATTGGCAAAGCAGTTCCCTTTAGTCAATTTTGAGTCTTTTGAATTTTCATTGGTCCATGTAGATAGGTTAATTTTCAAATGATTTTTAACTACTCACCCCTAAGCCGCCTCCTTCTCCTCATCTGAATATCAGCGTGTCCAGAGACACGCTGAGCATCGTGTGTAGGTATCCGAGCTGCAGTCTGTCGCTCCGCCTCTCGAGGCGGCTATTTCTTGGCTTGTTGGCTCAGCCTCACCTTTCCACTCTCAAGAACTGAAATCTCCCTCAGTGGAGCTCTATGTGGCAGTAAGCCCTGGGATAGAGTAGGAACGTCCTCCGTGTCTGCCTGCCTCCCTCCAGCCTGGCCCCCTTCAAGCTCTTTGCCCTGTAGCTAAATCAGCTTTTCTGAAGTGCAACTCACATCTCCTCCCACCTCTGCTCAAGACCCACAGTGGGTCTCAATGCCCAGAGTCAAGTCCAGCGTCCCTCAAAGCACATCCGAGATTCTGGCCATTTTTCCCATTGCCTCTCTGTCTTGTTATTTGTCTGTTTCCCCCACCAGACAGTCATGTCAGCTTCTCAGGGGTCAGGATTGTGTCTTACTCACTGTCGTTCATTGGATAGGTGCATGGTTAATTAATGAATGAAGGGAGAAGCCCTGCAAGGGCCAGTCATACCTTAGAAAGTCTTGCTGGAAAGGTTCATGCTCCTCGCTAATTGCCTTTGTAGAATTATGAATGGTCACCGACCTTACGGCAGGAGCTACTTGTGTGTTCAGTGAACATCATATTTAGCTAAAAACCAGAGCTCGTGGTTTTATAGAATTTTTTACCATGCTGTAGGCAAGGTAGTCTGCGATACCAAGGTAGTATGAGAGGTAGCCTGAGTAATGTAGTTTGGATGCTGACTATTGGACTGCTTCAGTGATTTATGGGGATAACGCTATAGAAAATGAAGTATTAAAACTAGCCTAAAAAGTCCAGGACCTATGATCATGGATCACAAGGAGCAGGGAGCAATTGGCATCTAAGTTGTATGACCTCGTGTTGCTGGGGACTGTCTTGTACATCTCTGGACCCTTCCAGTGTTCAGTGTTGTGTGTCGAACATGGTAGGTCATTGGTAAATGCTTATTGATGATGGTTGAATAGGGAATAAGTCTGTCATCTCTGTGTTGAACATAATTGCTCAGGGCAATGGAGACAGAAAACTCAGGAACTTCTAGACACTCTTCACAACAGAGCAATTACCACCTGAGCCCATTCACTGTGATTTGCCCTGGGTTTCCCCCGAGAGAATGGCTCATCCAATTAATAGTTTCTTTAAAATGACTTTAACACACCTTGCCTTGGCATCACTGAGGAAAATAGACCTTCGTGATTTTGGTAAGTAACTTGGTGACTTTCAAGTCCCATCCATATGGGTTTTTATGGTCCTCCTGCCATACTCATCCAGATACGTCTTCATACGAATTGTGGGAAATTCCTTCTAAAAATGAGGACTGTGAAAATAGATAGGGAGAGCCAATTGAAGTCTCTTTGTGGAGAGTAATAAAAACAGGAATGGAGAGCAATGAAGATGGGGACATCCGGAAGGGTCGTAAGGTCTATCTCCTTTTTATCATTGCTGAACAGCTATTGCGGGTCAGCCCACAGCGGGTGCAGTAAGAGGGTAGGATCCCTGCACAGCAAGTTAATCCATATGCAAACACGGTGACCCCAATTGCTTTGCAATAGAGAGCCACATGGCCTGTGCCCTTAAAATACATCATTTGGGCAGCTGCCAGCGGGCTGATTTATCCCAGATGGCCAGAAACAGTCCTGAGATCATCAGCGCTTTTGTTAATTGGGAGAGAGGGGCAGAGGAATTAAGATATTCCTGGGCACCAAGCATTCATTAGCCACCTGGCCTCCCTAAATTATGAGCCTGCCATGATTTTCCCAGTGCTTCGACTGAAATTTTAATATTTGGAATGTATTAATAACTGGGAACATGTCACTCCCTAAATAAGCAATGCCCTTCTGGACTCGCTGGAGAAGGGAGCCCAGAGAATGGTCACGCTGCATGGATACTGGCTGTCCAGGGAGATGAGCGGCGTAGGGGTGACCCTGGAAGTCCAATCCATAGCGGCAAATACAAACAGATGCGACGCATGAATGGACCTCTGGGTGCTGCCCCTGATTCCTATCCGTTTGTCCTATTAACATTAAAACAGCACCTTAACAGGACCTATCCAAGGAAAAATAGCGAAACAGATGAGATAATAGCAGCTAACAATTCTAGTGCACTAACTCTGCAAAATCACAATGCCGTGCAGATTACACCTAGGACCCTTCAGAGTAACCCCATGGGACACTGTTACCATCCCTTGGGGATTTATGCTTTCCCAGGCCTCTTCTGTTTACATTTTAATCCTTCATACCTACAATAGTTCCTGGCACATAGTAGCTGCTCAATAAAATCTGGTGGCTGAGTGGTTGAGTCCTCATTTTAGAGGAGGCAGCTGAGGTGTGGCACAGTTAGTAACCTGTCTGAGTTGCCCAGCTTTAGAAAGTGACAGCCAGGATTCCAGCCTTACATGCTGTCCTCAGGCATCCCTTTGTTCCAGATGCTCAGAGACCCATCAACCTCCCATTTAGCTCTGTCTCTCTTCGTGCTCCCTTCTCCAGTGCTCTGCCATGAATTGAATGTTGTGTGCTCCCCCTCGCCCAATTCACATGTTGAAGTTCTGGTCCCCATGGGATGGTACTTGGAAGCAGGGCCTTTGGAAAGTATGTTGTTGCTCTTCAGTCACTAAGTTGTGTCTGATTCTGCAACCCCATGGATGGCAGCACACCAGGCTTCCGTGTCCTTCATCCTCTCCTGCATCCTGCTTGAACTCATGTCCGTTGAGTCAGTGATGCCAGCCAACCATCTCATCCTCTGTTGCCCCCTTCTCCTCCTGCCCTCAGTCTTTCCCAGCATCAGGATCTTTTCAAATGAGTCAGTTCTTTGCATCAGGTGGCCAAAGTATTGGAGTTTCAACTTCAGCATCAGTCCTTCCAGTGGATATTCAGGATTGATTTCCTTTAGAATTGACTGGTTTGATCTCCTCGCAGTCTAAGGGACTCTCAAGAGTCTTCTCCAGCACCACAATTTGAAAGCAGCTGGGTCGGTTAAAAGTTCGTTTGGGTTTTCCCATGACATCTTACAAAAACCTGAACGAACTTTTTGGATAACCCAGTAATTAGGTCTGGATGAGGTCATGATGATGGGGCCCGATGATGGGATTAGTGAGTCTACAAGAAGAGGAAGAGACAGCAGAGCTCACTCTCCACCTGTGAGGACGCAACGAGAAGGCCATCTGCAAGGCAGTAAGAGGATCTCCAGGAATGGAATCTGCCAGCAGCTTGCTTTTGGACTTTCCAGCCTCCAGAACTATGAGAAACAAATGTGTGTTACTAAGTCACCTGACGGTGGTGTTTCGTTGTGGCAGCCTCAACAGACACTCTTCAGACCACCCTCCAGGCACACCCGTCAGCATCTCCTGTCCCGTGTCTCACTCACTGAAAGCTCTGCTTCTGCCCTTCAGCATCAGCTGGTGACGCAGTCAGCTTCCCGCCTCCCCTTCCCGCCCTCCCACCCTCCCACATCTTCACATCTCGTTGGATATCAGAGTTTACAGAGAAAGTTCACACATGTGATCTCTCATGATGTACAGAACCAACTTGTGAAACAGGCAGCACAGTGACTGTTATCCCCATTTTACGGAAAGATAACCTGAGGCTTGGCAGGAGCCAGTGACTGCCCGTGACCACACAGTGAGGATGAGGACTCCACTCTCGGACGCGCTTAGCCCAGCACCCCTTTCCCAGACCCGCATTGTGGATAAGGGTGTCAACTCAAATGAGTGACTCTCCCGTGGCAGCAGTTTTGGCCGGTGAACTCAGATTTGGGGGTCTCTTAAAGGACTTCCAGTTGGCAGGTGTATGTCTTTCCTATACCTAAGCCAAGCCAGGAGCATGCTTCTGAAAACCTCCAAAAATCTGGCAACTGGTTCACTTCTCCACCCTGCACACCTGATTGACCTTCAAGCCCTGACCTTTCTAAGCATCACCCGCCTTGGGCTCCTGAACACCCCCATCACACCTGTCATACCTACTTCAAAGCTTCACCCTGCCCTCCCAGGACTCTTGCTGGGGCTTCCTAACTGGACCCCTGCTATTCCTTTCCCTTGTCCAGGCCTCCTCTCACGCTGGGGACAAAGTGATCTGTCTGAATAGCAGATCCAATGACCCCATCCTCCTGCTTAAAAAACTGTGCTTGAAAGCTTTAAAACATATATACGACAGAAGTAAAAGAGGAAAGATAACAGAAATTTTAAAAACCTTTCTTTGTCGGTGGGGAGAGTTGAAAACTGTTTTACTCTTAAAAAAAACAACTCTCCTTTTACTTTTCTTTAGAGAGTAAGCTCATTGTGAGCAGAATTTTATTCATCTATGACACAAGTGATTAGACACCTTCATACTAAGTAATATGTGGACAAACAACCACACCTGATGCGAATTCTACTAAGGGTTTTCACCTGTCATATGTCACAAGAGTCAACCCAGAATTCATTCGCATTGACTTTATTTTTTAAAGAGCCTAACGGATTTTTGACTCTAAGGAAAGAATCCGAAAGAAGGAAAAGTCAATAAAAGTCAATAAAAATGAAAATGATCATTGTGGAGTAATTAATAATAAAGAAAACCTAGCAACAGCCGAAGAGTGAGTAGTTAAGTAAATTACGTTGTGTCAATTTGATGGATTATCATGCAGTCACTACACATTAGAATCAGGGCTGTGCAGCAACAGAAAATGCTTACGATATAATGTTAAGCACGCAAAGCGGAATAGCAAATTGCACATATACCTCGTTACAGCCCGAAAAATCATGTTTACACATGGCGAGGATGAGCAGGAAGCAAGGAGAGTGAAAACAATGATTAGCTCGGCTGGTGGGACCGTGAGGGCATTTGCTCTGTTTGGGGCATTTGTATACTGCTTCTCATGCTGTTTGTGCAGTTTCAAGAGGATGCTGTTCCGCCCTTTGGGGTCCACTTTCGAGACTGTCAGTCCCAGGAAGGCACATAAACAGCACCAAGAACTGTGATTCCTGATAATACCTTACTGCCGGGTCTCTCCTGGGGGCCTGGCTCTGCTGGGGGAATACACTGATCCAGCCCGATCGTGGCTGTTTGCACAATTGTTCCCAAATAGAACGTTGCTGCAGAAACGCAAACACTGGATGAATATTTATACGCAAATGTGATCATCACCATGGCCATTTACCATCTTTTTTTTTTTTTTTCATTTAGAAACAAGTCTAGTACACACTGAGAAACTGTTTACCTGGACTGCTGTGGAGGGAATTGCTGATTGGGGTGGAAGTTTGAACTAGGTGATCTGGGAGCCTGACTGAGTCTATAAGCCTTACGTGTCCTCTGGGTGACTGATACACGCGTGGCCGAGGCTCTTCATTGCCCACAGGCCATCTCCTGTCCCGGGCAGGCCTGGGGGGCTTCTAAGGAACAGAGCGTGGGAAGGGCTGCGCCAGGCCCTGTGCTCAGGTGGACTTGGAGGGCGAACCCCAGCTCTCCCATTGACAAGCTTTGTGACTGTGGCTGAGTTGCTTTTCATCCCTCCATTTGCTCATCTGTCAAACCCAGACATCAAAACTTATCCCTGAAGGAGTGTAAGTTGGTGCAGTCACTATGGAAAACAGTAAGAAGGTTCCTCAAAAAACTAGAGTTGCCGGATAATCCAGCAATCCCACTCTTGGGCAGATACTCAGACAAAAATATAGTTCAAAAAAAATACACGTATCCTTATGTCCACAATAGCCCTGTTCACAACAGCCAAGACATTGAAACAATGTAGATATTTATCGACAGATGAGTAAAAAAGATATGGTATATATATACACAATGGAATACTACTCAGTCATAAAAAAATAAAATAATGCCATCTTGCAGCGACACAGATGGGCCTAGAGATTATCACATTGAATGAAGTAAGTCAGACAGAGAAAAATAAACACCGTACGATATTAGTTCCGTGTGGAATCTAAGACATGACACAAGTGAGCCTATCTATGGAACAGAAACAGACTCACGGATGCAGAGACAAGACTTCTGGCTGCCCAAAGGCGTGAGAGGTAGGGCAAGGGTGGATTGGGAATCTGGGGTTAGCAGATACAGCTGTTACATATAGAACTGATAAACAAAGACATATATGGTGGTATATACCACCATATATATATGTGTATATACCATAGTATATATATGAATCTATGAGCATCACTCATCATCTGTGTGACTTTTATACACACGTGGCTGAGGCTTTTCATTGTTCATAACCCTTCTCCTTCTCCAGGCAGACCTGGGGCATCACTAAGGAACATATATACCATATGGAATATATACCATTTATACATATATATACATACATACTGGAGAAGGAAATGGCAACCCACTCCAGTGTTCTTGCCTGGAGAATCCCAGGGATGGGGGAGCCTTGTGGGCTGCTGTCTCTGGGGTCACACAGAGTCGGACACGACTGAAGTGACTTAGCAGCAGCAGCAGCATACATACATACACTACAAGTCTGATATTGAATATCCTATGATAAACCATAATGGAAAAGAATATGAAAAAAGAGTATATATGTATGTCTAACTGAATCACTTTGTTGTACAGCAGAAATGAACACAATATTGTAAATCAACTATACTTCAATAACATGAAAAAAAGCCTATCCTTGAAGGTTGTTGAGAGTATGGAGAGGAAGAGGCATATTGTCATTGGTAACTTAAATGGACTCATCTTACACGCTAGCAAAGTAATGCTCAAAATTCTCCAAGCCAGGCTTCAGCAATACGTGAACCGTGAACTTCCAGATGTTCAAACTGGTTTTAGAAAAGGCAGAGGAACCAGAGATCAAATTGCCAACATCCGCTGGATCATCAGAAAAGCAAGAGAGTTCCAGAAAAACATCTATTTCTGCTTTATTGACTATGCCAAAGCCTTTGACTGTGTGGATCACAATAAACTGTGGAAAATTCTGAAAGAGATGGGAATACCAGACCACCTGACCTGCCTCTTGAAAAATCTGTATGCAGGTCAGGAAGCAACACCTAGAACTGGACATGGAACAACAGACTGGTTCCAAACAGGAAAAGGAGTATGTCAAAGCTGTATATTGTCACCCTGCTTATTTAACTTATATGCAGAGTATGTCATGAGAAACGCTGGGCTGGATGAAGCACAAGCTGGAATCAAGAATGCTGGGAGAAATATCAATAACCTCAGATATGCAGGTGACACCACCCTTATGGCAGAAAGTGAAGAAGAACTAAAGAGCCTCTTTATGAAAGTGAAAGAGGAGAGTGAAAAATTTGGCTTAAAGCTCAACATTGAGAAAACGAAGATCATGGCATCCGGTCCCATCACTTCATGGCAAATAGATGGGGGAACAGTGCAAACAGTGGCTGACTTATTTTTTTGGGTTCCAAAATCACTGCAGATGGTGAGTACAGCCATGAAATTAAAAGACACTTACTCCTTGGAAGGAAAGTTATGACCACCCTAGATAGCATATTAAAAAGCAGAGACATTACTTTGCCAACAAAGGTCCATCTAGTCAAGGCTATGGTTTTTCCTGTGGTCATGTATGGATGTGTGAGTTGGATCATAAAGAAGGCTGAGTGCCAAAGAGTTGATGCTTTTGAACTGTCGTGTTGGAGAAGACTTTTGAGAGTCCCTTGGACTACAGGGAGATCCAACCAGTCCATCCTAAAGGAGATCAGTCCTGGGTATCCATTGGAAGGACTGATGCTGAAGCTGAAACTCCAATACTTGGGCCACCTGATGTGAAGAGTTGACTCATTGGAAAAGACCCTGATGTTGGGAAAGATTGAAGGCAGGAGGAGAAGGGGACGACAGAGGATGAGATGGTTGAATAGCATCACCAACTCAATTGACATGAATTTGAGTAAACTCCAGGAGTTAGTGATGGACAGGGAGGCCTGGCGTGTTGCAGTCCATGGGGTCGCAAAGAGTCGGACATGACTGAGCAACTGAACAGAACTGAACTGAAAATTAAATGGAGACACACGATAGTGACCCAGTTACAAGCTGGTGGGCTTATACACACAGAAGCAGAGGAGAAGTGAATTTTAGACGGGGTTTCAAGGAACATATGAAGTGCTTGAGCAACAGGAAATGGCTGCTAACATATGCCGCGACGTAAAGCTGGGAGTTGCCACCGATTCACAGATGGCGAAGATCCCGCTTCTCCTGGGAGCAGCTGAACCAAAAGCAAACTCGAGCAATCAAGAGGCTCCTGACTTCTTATTTAATTGCAAAAAATATATCAAATGCATAATCTGAGAATCACCATAGGCACTCCCGTTCTACCTTCCCTGAGTCAAGAGCCTGTCTACAGACAGGAGAGGAGCCTTTCTTGCTACAATTCAAAGAGTAACTTCCCTAATAAGCTGGCTTCTCAGACTCAAACCAGCTACACATGTCATGGGAACCATTTTCTGTTTTAAATCCCTAGCAGTTCTCCTGGGACTAAGATTTCCATTGACTTTGAGACTCGACATGAATTCAAAGACTCTCTTCACAGTTACCCTAGAACTCCATAAACAAAAAGAGAAAAACTTGAGACGTTTGCAACTCAATATTAAGTTTTCCTTTTCTCGTCCTGGTTTCTCTTGGCCTAGGAAAGTAAGAATGCTGAGAGTGCTCTTATTGTTTTGTACAGGACTTAAAGAAGCAAGCAGCCACTTTAATGTCTCAAAGTGGACCTTGAACACCCCCAAAACTTCTAATATGTCAGGAATGTGGAAACTGAAGCAATGAGGGTGTTGCATGAAAAGATGAAATGCAAGGTAAATATATGGTATTTTCAGAGTCAATATAAAACCCACCGGGCATGTATGGCAGCTCAGGATTCGTTTTAAGAAACCCACTGAGCCACGTTTTGTGCCAATGCCAGATCTGTGGAGGGGGCTGGACAGAAGTTCTATTCACAGCCCTTGCAGGATTTGTGTAGAAATAGCTTACAGATTTTCTGACAACCTCGTCTTTCAATTCAGATGAATGAAGCACTATTGTTTGGTCACGAGGAACTTTAATAAAAGAAGTTGTCACCAGAGCTGTTTCTCATGGGGTGCATGTGTGTGGAAATGACAGTCTTTACATTTTTCTTGAAAAATGAAATTAGACACCAAAATCAATGCCAAAATAAGGTTAACTCTGAATGAAAAAATAAGGAAAGTGACAGGATGCCAAGTTAAGACTAATAACCTTTGGGCTTTGTTAGTGGGGACACACTCTTTGCTCCCACACTGGACCCCAATGTAGATTACTCTAAAGGAAAGGGTGTCTGGGGGTTCACAGTACAGCTGGGCATTGAATCCACAGCCACTTGAGTATTGTGTGGTTTGTAAGTACAGTAAGTGTCCTACATACAAACAAGTACCATTCTGAAAGTGCGTTCGTATATCCAATTTGTTTGTAAGTCCAATAAAGCTGGCCTAGGTACCCAACTAACACAGTTGGCTATACAGTACTGTAATAGGTTTATAATAATTTTCACACAAAAGTATTATAAAAAACAAACACAAAACAGACACAAAAAATAAAGAAAACACTTTTAATCTTACAGTGCAGGACCTTGAAAAGTACAGTAGTAGAGTATAATGGACTTCCATCATAGCTCAGGTGGTAAAGAATCTGCCTGCAATTCTGGAGACCCCAGTTCAATTCCTGGGTCAGGAAAATCCATTGGACAAGGGAAAGGCTACCCACTCCCGTATTCTTGGGCTTCCCTGGTGGCTCAGCTGGTAAAGAATCCGCCTGCAATGTGGGAAACCTGGGTTGGATCCCTGCGTTGGGAAGATGCACTGGAGAAGGGAAAGGCTACCCACTCCAGTATTCTGGCCTGGAGAATTCCATGGACTGTATAGTCCGTAGGGTCACAAAGAGTCAGACAGGACTGAGCGACTTTCACTTTCACGGTATAGCCGCTGGTTCCTCTTTGCGGCACCAGCTGCGGCACCACTGCTTCTGCACATGCTTCTGGGCATCCTGGGGTGGAAATAAAGATGCTGTATTGCTGTACTCTAAACCACACTATACAGTAGAGTTTGCAAGAGCACAACCACTTGTGGAAGATGCACGCGTGTGACAGTGTATGCCAGACCCGTGAACTAACTTACGTGATTGGACTTGCCAATGCATGTTCACATCTTTGAAAGTTCACAACTTGTAGGTTTGTATTTAGTTTACACCTTATTTACCCCTTTTCATTTCAAATATGTTGGTCTGGTTCAGGGCTTAGTGATGGCCCTCCAACACACATTTAGCTGTTCTAAAGCCAGAGACATTCTTGGCTGGATCTCAAAACCAAATATTGTGCTATATAAGGGCATGTTAAGACTTCTACAATTTCCCAGGCATCTTCCATTTGTAAATCAGTTTAAACTGACTGCTGGGTAGACTATTGCTTCAATACCCCCTGAGCTGAAAGAGTCAACACAGAACCCAAGGATGCTAAAGCTCTCAAAACATTTGACTCAACAATTGTCAGTTAAAGAGGAAACAGATTTATTTCTCTGTCTTCTTCAAGGGTGGATGGTTTAGCAGAAAATGAAGTGGATTTGTACTTGATAGTGCTGGGGTTGAACTCAAATGGAAAGAGGGTGAGATTTGAAATATGATACGTGGGTCTTGTATGGACCAATGTTAGCAACCCTGAAAATCCTTTCTCAGCCCTCAGAGCCTCAGTTTATCTCTGAGAAATGAGTCTACCAGTAACATTATTCTCACACAACAGATAGGAGCGTTGCATGAAATATGATATATTTGAAAGTGCTTTGTGTCTTGCAAAGTACTGTACTAATTTAGCCATTATTCTTACTAATTGTGGGAACTTGAGTCAACCTCTTAGCTTTCGTGAGCCTTGGTTTCCTTCTTTGTAAAGTGGAGAGAGTCAAGGCAGGCCTCTCCAGTCCATAAAGTTAAAACTCAAAATGAAATAACTTGAAAAACTTGGGTAAATGGCAAGCTACTTTCTTTAGCAACTTAGAAAAATTAATTTAAAAATATTCAAGTGAAATGCCTTTGAATGTTGTCCGTTTGGGGATGGTTGAATTATTTCTATTCCTTGCTGAATATTTTCACTTGTTTAGTTTAATCTATGGGTGATTTCCAAGATGCTAATAATCCTTTGTGTGGTCAATGTCATAATTACAATTTAGTGACTTAAGAAAATAATTTTCTTGTGTTACCAAAAAGTTGCTTTCCAAACTTCACAGGGCAATTACCTCTTGAAAGCTGGCCTATCACTGTACCCACGTTTTCTCCTTTTGGTAGCTCTATCCCCTGTTTTCTAATCTCCCTGTTATCTGCTTCAGCAACAGACACTGGTCCATACTGGCCCAGAGCCAACTCCAGTTCCCTTATGGCTCCTTCCACCCTTTGAGAATTGGAAGAGATGGTCTCTGTCGGCCATCGGGCATTGCTTATGCTGAATCTTTGTGGGGTAGGAGGAATGCATCAGAGACATTGTGGAAACAAATATTCTCAGAACACTTTGATGGGCAGACAGAACGTAAGCAATTGCATATATGTGCATGTTTGAAGACAGTCCTCTTCTTTTTTTTTTAATGAATACTGACAATTTTATTCACAGTAAACTGAAAACAACTCAATGACAATTGTAGGTCAGTGGATACCTATATGGTGGCATGTCTAGACAGGGGAATACTACTCAACAATAAAAAGGAATTAACTGCTGATGGATGTATCATCATGGATATGTCTCTACAGGGTTATAGTCAGAAGAAGAATCCAGACATAAAGTCAGCACTGTATTATTCCATTAATGAACTTTAGAAATTTAGAAATGAAATATCTACTCTGTAGTAACAGGAAGCAGCCTGAGGCTGGGATTGACTTCATAGGGACACAAAGAAAGATTCTTGGATGGGAACATCTTTAAAGGCTTGGCTGTGAGAATGATATGTGTATCGATTTGTTAAAACTCATTGACTTACACTTAAAATGGCTTCATCTGTTGTGTAAAGAGTAACCTCAATAAAGTTGAAAATACTTTAAAAATAAATTCTGAATATATGACAGAGGATATAGCTCACCACTGAGGGACTGATGGAAAGAATGTGTAAGGTGAAATGAGGGTTAAAGATAATAATGGAATGTAGCCTTTGAGGCATTTTATGAGCTTTTCCATGCTTTTCAGGGCTGATGCAGGATAGTGCTCCATAGAAGCCAACATGTCTTGAAAGTCTCTGTCATTATTGCCTTTATCTGGAGAGGGCTGGCTTAGCCCAGCTGAGCACATACTCTTCCTTCAGAAGAAAGTCCAGAGACAGACACTGTTGACATTATCTTTGCAATTTCAATAAAACAGTCCTTGCTGAAATGCGGTCTTGCTTCTATTCCAAGATCTATCAATACCGGCTGCCAAGCTGGTCTTTGCCTTTCACAGAGAATGTGGGGGACAAGCATTTACACTTTTCTCTGTCCCTGTAAAGCTGTCCCTTATAAGGCAGCTTCCTACCTCACCAAACAGGACAAAAAAAGATTTTTCTTTTCTAGGGAATTTTGACTTCCAAGAAATGACTGTGAGGTTAAAAGGCCATATAAGCTGATGTGACTGTCCCAAGGATTGATCTGTTTTTTACATTTCTCCCAAATGAAAAGCAGAAAATGAGCAATTTAGTTAAAACTTGAAAATATAAAGGGGCACAAAATACTACACCTTTTTGAAAAGTAAAGAAACCACCAGAAAAGCACATAATAAGACTTGTTAGCATCTACCCACGTGGTGAGAGCAAAGGATGGCACAGATAAAGATCTATGTGTGTGGGAGTGGGGGTGAGGGTGGCGGAATTAACATATATACACTACCATATATAAAATAGGTAAATAACAAGGACCTACTACACAGCTTAGGACAGACGCTATACTCAATATCTTGTAATAACCTATAATGGAAAAGAATCTGCAAAAGAATATATATGCATATATTTAAAGGTTGTTTCAGTATACTTGAAACTAACACAGTCTTTAAATTAACTTCAACTCAATAAGAAACAAAAGAATCTGGTCTCGGGAGAGACTGAGGTCAATGAACACAGGCTCAGAGAGCAAAACAGTGCATTGAATGAGGGACTGTCCCGAGGAGAGGCAGGGGTCAATGAACAGGCATTCACTTCTAGGGATATGACCTGGGTCTGTCTCTAAAAGAGGAAAAGGTATTCTTCAATAATGCATACAGTGGAATAACAAATTTAGGATAAACTGTAAGACTGTAGAATTTATACTGCATGTTTTCAACAAGTTTAAATTAAATAATAAATATTTAGTAGTAAAAAAGAGAAAATTTATACTTATGACTAAGCTTGAATAGTAAAGGTTTATTGATTTTAAATTGTTTCTATTAAAGTTGAAATGGTTTAAAAAAGAATTTGGTAACAGTGGCATAGAGTTGGGGGAGTGGAGAATTTAAAATAATAATAAAATGATAATAAAACCCACTAAAAGTGAGGGGGAAAAAGATCTCTGTGTGTGTGTGTGTGTTTGTATTGTGTACATACACCCTGTTGTCATTAATAGACAAGACGCAGAAGAGTGTAGTCATTAGGAGGACAGACAGTTTTGGGTTGAATCATAGCTCCCAAAGTTACTTAACTTCTTTGAGTCTTAGTTTGTTCATCTGTGAGGGGGGAAAAATAATAGTGCCTACTTAATAGGATTGCTGTGAGGATAAAATGAGATATAAGGAATAGAAAACACAGCAAGTACCTGGCATAGAGCAAGCCCTCATAAGTACAGCTATTTTGCTATTCCCATGCTTTTCTCGTGAACGTAAGTATTGTAGAGGTAAGACGAACAGTCATCCAGTGACTTTTGGGTTTTGAGACTGGGTTAACTGCTTCCTACAGCATCATAAAAGGGAAACATATATTCTTCAGTTCGGAGAATTTTTCTTGTCCTTTTTCGGGGTCAGTTACTCTCCCTATGTCTTCACTTTTTGGAATGTCTTTTGAATGATCATTCATCATTTTTATTTCCCATTAAAAATTCTAATTTCAGTGAATTTCTCACATCTTTATCTTCCACTTCTTTTATTCTGCTATCATCTTTCTTGTTCTCAAATGATACTTAAAAATAGCATTTCAGTCTAATTTCATTGGTGCAATACCTTCTCTTCTATCTGTGGGGATATGAATTACAGTTTTTAAAGGTGTTTTTCTTCTACTCCCTGCCTTGTCTTTATTTCTTCCAGGTTTCTTTGTCCTGCGTGTTGGTTTAGACCCTCCTTTCCTGTAGTAGTTTTCCTCACTTATCTGGTATCCTTGGCTCTCACTGACACCACTTAAGTGTGAGGTCCTAAGAACCGAATGGGAGCTCCCTGTGTATGAGCAGGACTTATCAGCTGAGATGCAAGATGGATGGATACTTGGTTTTTTGTCAGGAACACCCACATGTTTTTATCTGGGGGTTTTCCCTTGGGCCCATCACTTTTCTTGGAGACAAGAAAAGAAAGAAGAAAGTGTTAATCGCTCGGTCATGTCTGACTCTGTGACCCCGTGGACTGTAGCCTACCAGGCTCCTCTGTCCATGGGATCCTCCAGGCAAGAATACTGGAGAGGGTAGCCTTTCCCTTCTCCAGACGATCTTCCTGACTCAGGGATCAAACCCAGGTCTCCTGCAGATTCTTTACCATCTGAGCAACCAGGGAAGCTAGGATTCCTCTATATACTCTTGAGAATTCCAGTTTAGTTCCAGCATTTGGGAAACAAGAATGTAACTGAAACTGGTGTCTGATTGCTCAATCACTGTTTCTACAATTGCCAGTAAGGAGACCAGGTTGATGGAAAGGAAAGTTTGCTTTATTTGGGATGCTGCAACCAGAGCGGGGAATGGTGGACGCCTGTCCAAAGGCTGACTCGGGCCCCTCCCTGACAATCAAGGAGGCTTTTATAGATGGAGGGAGGGGGTTACATGCAGAAACAGCACAGTCAGCTCTGACAGTCTTCAGAGTGATCATCAGTGGTCTGACCAGCGCCATCTTGATTGTTTGAAATACAGTTAAACTTTAGTTCCCTGGTCAATTTGTTCCTATTTCCTAGAGGTCAGTTCTCAGAACTGCGGCTGCTTATGTCACGGCTATGGTCTAGTCATCAGGTAGCTAACTTCTTCCACCTGGATATTTCAGATTCTACAAGACAGCTCCCAGGATATGATTCCGAATATTATCTATAGCCCATGAGGAAGAACTAAAGATCCTTGACTATGCTTCATGACTACATTATTATTATTTGCCCTCCTTTGGCTGTTTGCCTTTGTTTCGGGATGTTCTCATTTCTCTGATTTTACTCATTCTTTGGCTAAAGATTTTCCACAGACAAAAGGCAGGCAGAGGCCATGGTTGGGGGGGAGGGGGCAAGGACCAGAGGGTCCTGCTCCATTTCAAGAAAGGGAAGCGCCTAGTGGTTCTGTCCATGCAGCCTGGACTATCTGCTTTAATTCTCCTTTTGGGCTTCCCTGGTGGCTCAGATGCTCAAGATTCTGCCTGCAATGCAGGAGACCCGGGTTCGATCCCTGGGTCAGGAAGATCCCCCTGGAGGAGGGAATGGTTACCCACTGCAGTATTCTTGCCTGGAGAATCCCCATGGACAGAGGAGCCTGGAGGGCTACAGTCCATGGGGTCACAAAGAGTTGGACACGACCGAGCATCTAAATACCTTCACTTTTTCTTAGAGGCAGCTCATCTTGCCCTCATCTGTGCCCAAGCCTCAGATTCCTGGCCCCAGCTTGGTGATCCTCCCAGAGAGCACCTTGTTTTCTGCCTGGCTCAGGAAGAGCTGTTACCTGGCTGCCTGGATGGGACAGGCACTTGCCGCACGAACTTCCTCTTACACTGCCTTCCCATTGGTTGTCCTCTTCTTCACCTCTGCCTTCAGGGGCACCTGGTATTATCAACTCCTGAGCCTTTCTGTGGTCTCAGGGCACAATGCACTTGCCTCTGGTTGCCTTCCCCAGCAGGCACTTAGTCTCAGCCTTCTTTTTTGACTCTCCTTGTCAATAACAGAAGGTTATTGACATTTCTCATCTGCTGTTGACTTCTGTTTTTTTCCTATTTTGTAATATTTTTAGCTCTTTGATTCTTTTGTTGACATTTTATCAGGCTTTAGGTCGAGTGGAGATAAACACCTGTGTTTATGTATCAGAAGTTCATCCATGGAATGTTAACAATAACCCCGCACTCAGGTCCCATCTTGAAGAGTCTCATGCAGGAGCCTGGGGCGGTATCTGGATGTGCCTACAATTTCAGTTCAGTTCAGTTGCTCTGTTGTCTCTGACTATTTGTGACCCCGTGAACTGCAGCACGCCAGGGTTCCCTGTCCCTCACTATCTCCTGGTGTTTGCTCAAACTCATGTCCATCAAGTCAGTGATGCCATCCAACCATCTCATCCTCTGTCATCCCCTTCTCCTCCTGCCTGCCATCTTTCCCAGCATCAAGATCTTTTCTAATGAATTGGCTCTTCACATCAGGTGGCCAAAGTATTGGAGCTTCAGCTTCAGCATCAGTACTTACAATGAATATTCAGGGTTGATTTCCTTTAGGGTTTCCCTGGGAACTCAGCTGGTAAAGAATCTGCCTGCAATGCAGGAGACCTGGGTTAGATCTCTGGGTTGGGAAGACCCAGTTTCCTTTAGTATTGACTGGTTTGATCTCCTTGTGGTCCAAGGGACTCTCAAGAGTCTTCTCCAATAGCACAGTTCAAAATCATCAATTCTTCAGCACTCACTTTCTTTATAGTCCAACTCTCACATCCACATATGACTACTGGAAAGACCATAGCTTCGACTAGATGGACCTTTGTTGGCAAAGTAATGTCTCTGCTTTTTAATATGCTGTTTAGGTTGGTCATAGCTTTCCTTCCAAGGAGCAAGCATCTTTTAATTTCATGACTGCAGTCAACATATGCAGTGATCTTGAAGCCCAAGAAAATAAAGTCTGTCACTGTTTCCATTGTTTCCCCATCTATTTGCCATGAAGTGATGGGACCAGATACCATGATGTTTTTCTGGAACTCTCTTGCTTTTTCGATGATCCAGTGGATGCTGGCAATTTGATCTCTGGTTCCTCTCCCTTTTCTAAATCCAGCTTGAACATCTGGAAGTTCTTGTTTCATGTACTGTTGAAGCCTAGCTTGGAGAATTTTGAGCATTACTTTGCTAGCGTGTGAGATGAGTGCAATTGTGCGGTAGTTTGAGCATTCTTTTTTTTTTTTTTTT
>SJYT01023829.1:149808-165631 GCA_006410635.1 Cephalophus harveyi | reverse complement strand
GTCAGGAAGCAACAGTTAGAACTGGACATGGAACAACAGACTGGTTCCAAATAGGAAAAGGAGTCATCAAGGCTGTATATTGTCACCCTGCTCATTTAACTTCTATGCAGAGTACATCATGAGAAACGCTGGCCTGGAAGAAGCACAAGCTGGAATCAAGATTGCCGGGAGAAATATCAATCATCTCAGATATGCAGATGACACCACCCTTATGGCAGAAAGGGAAGAGGAACTCAAAAGCCTCTTGATGAAAGTGAAAGAGGAGAGTGAAAAAGTTGGCTTAAAGCTCAACCTTCAGAAAACGAAGATCATGGCATCTGGTCCCATCACTTCATGGGAAATAGATGGGGAAACACTGGAAACAGTGTCAGACTTTATTTTTTTGGGCTCCAAAATCACTGCAGATGGTGACTGCAGCCATGAAATTAAAAGACGCTTATTCCTTGGAAGAAAAGCTATGACCAACCTAAATAGCATATTCAAAAGCAGAGACATTACTTTGCCGACTAAAGTCCATCTAGTCAAGGCTATGGTTTTTCCTGTGGTCATGTATGGATGTGAGAGTTGGACTGTGAAGAAGGCTGAGCGCCAAAGTATTGATGCTTTATTGAGCTTCAAAGTATTGAACTGTGGTGTTGGAGAAGACTCTTGAGAGTCCCTTGGACTGCCAGGAGATCCAACCAGTCCATTCTGAAGGAGACCAACCCTGGGATTTCTTTGGAAGGAATGATGCTAAAGCTGAAACTCCAGTACTTTGGCCACCTCATGTGAAGAGTTGACTCATTGGAAAAGACTCTGATGCTGGAAGGGATTGGGGGTAGGAGGAGAAGGGAACAACCGAGGATGAGATGGCTGGATGGCATCACGGACTCGATGGACGTGAGTCTGAGTGACCTCTGGGAGATGGTGATGGACGGGGAGGCCTGGCATGCTATGATTCATGGGGTCGCAAAGAGTCGGATATGACTGAGCGACTGAACTGAACTGAACTTGAGCATTCTTTGGCATTGCCTTTCTTTAGGATTGAAATGAAAACTGACCTTTTCCAGTCCTGTGGTCACTGCTGAGTTTTCCAAATTACTGGCATATTGAGTGCAGCATTTTCACAGTATCTTTTAGGATTTGAAATAGGTCAACTGGAATTCCATCACCTCCACTAGCTTTGTTCATAGTGATGCTTCCTAAGGCCCACTTGACTTCGCATTCCAGGATGTCTGGCTCTAGGTGAGTGATCACACCATCATGATTATCTAGGTCATTAAGACCTTTTTTGTATAGTTTCCTCTGTATGTTTTTGCCTCCTCTTCTTAATATATTCTGCTTCTGTTAGGTCCATACCATTTCTGTCCTTTACTGTGCCCATCTTTGCATGAAATGTTCCCTTGGCATCTCTAATTTTCTTGAAGTGATCTACAATTTAAGGGCTCCCAGTAGAGTGATGAGGTGAGCTGACTTGGTGGCTCACTGAGCCCCAGTGGAGTGTGGCTTTGAGCAATTTTTTCATGTACAGTTGACTTCTTTCCTTCTTGCTAGAAGCACAGCAGTGAGAAACAGCTGAGTGTGAAAAGCACTTATTGGCTGCTTTCTATGTTCCTGGGACTGAATTAAAGACTCTATTCGTTGCAGCTGATAGGATCAAACAGCTTTAGTAAAGAATTTTTAGCTAATACCAATAAATAATGGTAAAGGCAGGGACTGAAGCACCGTACAGGCTTCCCTGGTCTCTCATTAGCTCTTTTGTATACTTTGGCCACTATACTTTCTATACTTTGGCCAGTTGTTGTGAAGAGCCAACTCACTGGAAAAAATCTTGATGCTGGGAAAGACTGAGGGCTGGAGGAGAAGGGGGTGACAGAGGATGAGATGATTGAATAGTGTTACCAACTTAACAGACATGAGTTTGAGCAAATGCTGGGAGATAGTGAAGGACAGGGAAGCTGGGTGTGCTGTAGTACGTGGAGTTGCAGAGAGTCAGACACGACTTAGTGATTGAACAACACAAAGAGGCTAGAACAATTTCAAATGTCAGATTTGGTCTTCCATCTTTATAGATGAGAGTTCAGAAAGGAGGGATCTCTCCCTCAAACCCCACTCTTCCCATCCCTGTTCGAGTGTGAACAAGGCTGGGGAAGGGCCCGCAATGGCTGGCATGGGTAAGGTTTTTACCTCCCGATCAGTGGTGATAGTGAGGTGGGTATTGTGAGAAGATGGCAATTATCCTATGCAGAACTGCAGACATGCTTATCTCCTCATCCTTTTGAAATGTTCCCGACTACTCTACACCATTCCATAATTCCACATCGTCGGTGATGTCCACTCCTTTTCATCAGCTCTGTATATAGCTTCTCCTGCTCCTGTAATTTACAGGCAACATGAACATTTAATCTTTCTGAACTTACCCAAGTTCCCAAGGCTTTAGTCTCAGGGGGGTGAGTCCCCAGACACGGCACGCAATCGATGAACAAACAGCTTAACTGATTCCTACCAAAGACGAAATGAAGGGATCCTGACTGCCTTTATAAGTGTTGCCAGGCAACAAACCATCTCCAGTGGTTAAGCCAGTAACAATCACTTTTGTTGTGAGACAGCCTTGACTGTCTCAGACAATGGCCAGGGCCGGGGTCCTCTCAAATCTATCTTTATCTTATAAGGGGTTTGGGGGGCCGGAGAGACTCCAGTCACTGGGGCTGGAACTGCTGGGACCCTGGCAGCTCTCTTTCCTCGCGGTCGCTCCACCTGGCAGCCTTGGGAATCCGAACCTCTTATGTGGCCACTGAAGTCTCCTGGGGCTAGTGTCCCAAAAGAAACTGGCCTTTGGTTCATTTCCTCCTAGCCTTAGAAATCACACATTGTCTTTCCCACCATACTCTGTTCATCAAGGCAGTCACCAAGCCTGGCTCAGTGTCAAGGGGAAGCGGACAGATTCTCCTCTTGATGGAAGGCATGTCAAGAATTTGCATACCTTAAAACTCCCATACTGATCTTAACTCAGACCATGCACATGTTAGGGTCTTTGAACTCTCCACTCCTGGTTTATACAGAATTCTTTTAGTTGCGTGTGACACAAACAAAATTCAAATTAGCAGATAGCCAGACCGTGGAAGGGTGGGGTGAAGCCAGGGACTTCAACATGTGCGTTCCCTGTTTCTTTTGAGGAGTCCCAGGGATTTGCTGGGGACACACACCCATCCCTAGATCAAGCACTATAGTTAAGGAGTTTCTACTGTGTCTGGCGTAATTTAGAAGGGAGATTACCTCTTGGTTAGTCACTGTGGTCAAGGTCACGTGAAAAGGGAGCGACTCCCATGTGGATGCCAAGGTGAAGGTGTGGAAAGTGAAAGCGTTAGTCACTCAGTCATGCCCGACTCTTTGCGACCTCATGGACTGTAGCCCGCCAGGCTCCTCTGTCCATGGGATTCTTCAGGCAAGAACGCTGGAGTGGGTTGCCATTCCCTTCTCCAGGGGATCTTTCTGACCCAAGGATCAAACCTGAGTCTCCTGCATTGGCAGGCAGATTCTTTACAGTCTGAGCCACCAGGGAAACCAACTATAGGTAGTGCAGTAATATCAAATCTTGCTTTAATCATATAAATGTCTATTTTATTTATCCCATGTGCTAAATAACATCCAAAGAATTTTTTTTTAATTCACCTGCGTAACTCCTTTTTTTAAAAGAAAAAAATTTTTTTGCCTCTTTGAAATGATAGCTAGACCTTTTTTGTTTTTTCAAGCTTTTGTTGATATTCTTAGTTGTTCTTATTAGCATCTGTAAGGCCCATTGAGAAGGCCTCAATGAAGCTTCCTACGCCAGCTTTTCTCATTCAAAAAAAGTTCTCAGGTTAATCTGACTTTTGTTTTATAGGTACCAACAAACCAGTTGTTTAAAATGAGAGTGCTCTAGATTTACTGATTTGTTAGTTCCTCTAATTAGTTCCCTGAAAGAGTAAGGGTGCTTTTCTCAGGGGAGGTGGGGTGAGAGGCTGGCTGAGAAATAAAATCCCCCTCAACTTTTGCGTATACTACTACTATCTCATACAGTTCCAGCAACCATGAAACGACTACTGTCATTCCTTTTTAACAAATGAGGAAAATCGAGGCTTGGGGACATTCAGCATCGTGTCCCAAGTGACTCCGCCTAGCGTGGCCGTTCAGAGCCCATCTGTATGAACACCAAGCCCATGCCTAGAACACTCTTCCCTCTCCCCAGGCCCCAGACCACATGCTTTAGTGCAGACCGTGAAGGTTAGAGACTCAGGGAGCTAAGAAGGCGAGAGGGAGCACCCCGGGGGCACAGCCCCCTGGCCCACTTTTCCCTCCTCCCCCTCGCACCCTGCTTCCGGCTGAGCTGCAGCTATGGGTACCACTGCTCCCAGCAGCTCTGGTGGTGACGGGCCCAGCTCTCTGCATCCTTTCGTCCTCTCATTCAGCTGGACTTTTCCTAAAGGAATCATATTAGGAAATGCATGGAAAAGCAAATCCCAACCAAGCAACACAGAAACACAAGAGTTGAGGAAATGAACGTGATCACAGACTGCTGATTCCTTGTCTTGGCTTCACCGACTCATTTGGCTGGGACTGTTTGGCAGGCCCTCAGAATTTTTGTTTCTTTCACCCGAATCAGTTGCTATGATTTCCCAGGGGTGCTTTCACAAGCTCATTCTTGAGACTGGTCCTACTTGTAGGTAGTTTTAATTTCATCGATCATGAAATTTGAGGCTCCAACAGCAGCCACATAATCCCTAAGGAGGACACCATCACAGCTTAATAACGGTTCCCTCTTATCTGCAAGGGACTGGCAGGCCCCATACCTTCCACTGTCCATATCCAGTAGGATCACTTTGCTTGTTACTGAATTTCTTCCATTCAGCTCATCTGCAGGACCAAGGTCACTGACATGGCCACGAACCAATAGAGGTTAAGGCTTTTGGACTTTTGTCTTATGTACTAAGTCGCTTCAGTCGCGTCCAACTCCTTGCAACCCTACGGACTGTAACCCCCAGGCTCTCCAGTCCAAGGGATTCTCCAGGCAAGAATACTGGAGGGGGTTGCCATTTCCTTCTCCAGGCAATCTTTTTGACCCAGGGATCCAACTTGCATCTCCTGTGTCTCCTGAATTGGCAGGCGGATTCTTTATCACTAATGCCACCTGGGAAGCCCATTTTGTCTGGGGTATTCACATCTATTTGACTCCCTGGTGGCTCAGACAGTAAAGAATCTGCCTGCAATGCAGGAGACCTGGGTCTGATCCCTGGGTCGGGAAGATCCCCTGGAGAAGGGAACGGCTACGCACTCCAGCATTCTTGCTTGCAGAATTCCATGGACAGAGGAGCCTGGTAGGCTACAATCCATGGTGTCACAAACAGTCGGACACAACTGAGCGATTAACACTTTCACTTTGGGGATTCCCTTGTGGCTCAGTCGATAAAGAATCTGCCTGCAATGCAACAGACTTGGGTTCAATTCCTGGGTGGGGAAGATCTCCTGGAGAAGAAGATGGCTACCCACTCCAATATTCTTGGCTGGAGAATCCCATAGACAGAGGAACCTGGCAGGCTACAGTTCATGGGTTCGAAAAAGTTGGACACGACTTAGCAACTAAACCACCACCATACACATCTATATAAATATATATATTTACACACAGAGACCCACACCTTTGGAGTGTGTGTGGCAGAATTCTGATCTCTGTAATTTCTCAATCTTAAAATGCCTCACACACATGATAACAAAAACCCTCATGGAGTCAGAGGATGGGGGAAAAAAGGAGCTTTCTCTCTCTGGACCCTCACAGACCCCAGTATCTAGGAGACACTTCTGTTTGTGCAAGAAAGAAGCAGAAGGACCTGAGGCAGGTGTCATTTCTAAGCTTAAAGCTCTAGGGTTGAGGAGGAAACATTTTTCTTTTTTTAAAGAACAGCTGAAAGCAAGACAAAGTAAAATTACAACAGTTTGACAGCATAATTTTAATAAGTTTTGTTTTTCTCTGGTGCAGAGATTCATCAAATCGTGGCTGGAAGCAATAGAGAGATGAGAAGGAAGGAAACAAGTGTTGAGACAGCAGCAGTTACCGTGGTGGGCGCCTGGGATGTTATTTGGTTGTGAGAATGGTTCACACTACAGCTATTCCCCATTGCTTTACTGACTGAAATTAAAAAATGATTATTTAATGTGCTGCGTTCCTCTGTCTACTCCTGAGAGAACCAGTGCTGTGACCTTCCCAGTTGGTAGAGTGTTGGATGCGAGTCTCTGTCAGGCTCACCTGCCACCTCCCTCCCCTCTCCCCCGGAGTTGGGGTCCCCCTCTGCCCCCTCTTGGGGTGTAGCTGAAGCCACAGAGAGCTCAGCTTTTCTGGGGAGCTTCAGAGAGGACGGGGGCTGCCACCCTACTTGGGGAGCCACTGAAGCCTCCATAGGGTGCTTGCACATTTCAGGAATCCTTCAGTCGTTTGGTCACTGGATCATTCCTGTATCCATTGACCACGCATCTGTGATATGCCAGGCTCTGTGCTGGTGATGGGGAGTGGGTAACATACAGACAGCCCTACTTCCCATCTCCTAAGGCTTTTATATTCTGTCCGCCCGGAGCCCTGGGTCTGCTCCCAAGCGGGCCTCTGAAGCAGGTTTGTGTCTGAGTGCAACGCAGCCCTACAGGACCCCTGGACAATTCATGAACACCGGGATAGCTCTGGTACCTAGGGAGATGGTCCACTTAGGGGTGTGTTGAAGGTCCAGAAGGTCCGATGCGGTCCAGGCATTGCACTGAGAAGGCGACAGGTCCTCTGCCACCTCTCCCTGCCACACGATCCTGTGAGCCTTGGCTCCCCTGGGTTTTGACAACCTGCTTTCAGTGGGGATAGAAGCTGACTTTCTTCTTTGCATCAGTGACAGATGGTCTGCAAATCTTAACTACCCTGCTGCTGCTGCTAAGTCACTTCGGTCGTGTCCGACTCTGTGCGACCACATAGACGGCAGCCCACCAGGCTCCCCCGTCCCTGGGATTCTCCAGGCAAGAACACTGGAGTGGGTTGCCATTTCCTTCTCCAATGCAGGAACGTGAAAAGTGAAAGTGATGTCGCTCAGTCGTGTCCGACTCTTCGAGACCCCATGGACTACAGCTTACCAGGCTCCTCCCTAAGTAACACCAAATACAAATGACCTACACATCTGTGAAGGATTTCCTACTCAGAGGTGTCAGATCCTGTTGCTGTGTGCCCTCTGTGGTTTCTCTCCCATCCATCGCTTCCCCGCTTCCCCCTCTGCCACCCCGGTTCAGCCCCTCATTGTCTCCCGCCTAAGATGATGGGATCTGCTTTTTCACTAGTTTCTCTCTGCCTTTGAAATTGTCCCTTACAATGCTGCCTGATTTATCTTCTTTAAGTGCGTCTCAGACCGCATTATTCCCTGGCTCAGAAACATTCTATGACGTCTATTAAATTGCTTATTAAATGAAGCAAACACTCTTGGCCTGATGCGAGGCAGGCCCCTGAACTCTATCTTCCGTTTCCTACATTTTATTTCGCAGCTCACAGTCACATACCCAACATTTCCGCCCGCTGGGGTACTCACTGTTTTGGAAGCTTGCCTTGCATTTAATTGCTTCTTCAAGTCCCCTGGCTAGAATGCTTTTTCTCATAGTCTTCACCTTCTGGAATCTTCTAGCTATCTTTAGGACCTGGCTAAAAATGGCTTCTCCTTCCCTAAGACCTTCCTGTCCCCACAGTGGAATACCATCATGCCTGTTTTGAACTAGCATGGCAAATCTTTTTCTCCTCTCTCATTGTATATATCGTAATTCACGGTGAGAGTCTTCTTTGACGAGCGAGCTCATGAGGGCATTGACTTTCACCAGGCCCTCAAAAAAAGTCTGTGGATTCTGGTGCGTGCTGCATGCTGTAAATTCTGCGTGCTGGTGCACACACCAGAATGCTCAGTCATTCAGTCGTGTCTGACACTTTGTGACCCCATGGACTGTAGCCCACCAGCCTCCTCTGTCCATGGGATTCTCCAGGCAAGAATACTGGAGTGGGTTGCCATTTCCTCCTCTAGTGGGTCTTCCTGACCCAGGGACTGAACCCACGTCTCCTATGTCTCCTGCATTGGCAGGTGGGTTCTTTACCACTAGCGCCACCGAGCGAGTACCATTCACATCTGCATTCCTGGCATATAGTGCATCTCATGAGTACCTTACTGTTTTGTGGGAAAACAAAACTGAGGCCCCCTTAGATCTTCTACCAGTGTGATTACAGAGGAATAGAAAATTTTAAATTAGAGTATGTTGATTTACAATATTGTGTTACTTTCTGCTGTACAGCAAAGTGATTCAGTTATATATATATGTGTGTGTATATATATATACATATACAAATATATATATATATTCTGTTCCATTATGGTTTATCATAAGATATTGAATAATCTGGGAGATGGTGAAGGACAGGGAAGCCTGGGGTGCTGCAGTCCATGGGGTTTCAAAGAATCGGACAAGACTGAGCAACTGAACAATAATGGCATTGAATACAGCACCCAAGAATAGAAGTTTCTACACTGCACACACGTTCATGGATTATTATAGCATGTGGAGTATGAACAGAAATCTAGCTCAACCCAGCTAGAGAAAAAAGGGACTTATTGGAAGGACATGGGTTTTCAGAATGGAAGTGAATTGAAGTGAAAGTCACTCAGTCATGTCCAACTCTTTGCAACCCCATGGACTATACAGCCCATGGAATTCTCCAGGCCAGAATACTGGAGTGGGTAGCCATTCCCTTCTCCAGGAGATCTTCCCAACCCAGGGATTCAACTCAGGTCTCCCACATTACAGGTGGATTCTTTACCAGCTGAGCCACCAGGGAAGCCCAAGAATACTGGAGTGGGTAGTCTGTCCCTTCTCCAGGGCATCTTCCTGCACAAGAATCAAACCAGGGTCTCCTGCATTGCAGGCAGATTCTTTACCAGCTGAGCCACCAGGGAAGCCCTGGAGAATGGAAGAGGAGGTTGAAATGAAGCAGATAGTTTCAGGGGCCTCCTGACTTGGACTCAACATGTCTCTATGTCGGGCAGACCCTTGTGGCCACTCATCTTGTGTCTCTTTGGGAGATAACTTTTTTTAAAAAAGATGGGAGGCCGAGTAAAGAGAAGGATAAAAAAGTGTGTGGGGACTCATCGGGGTCACACATGGTCATCTAAGGTGATTAAGTTGATGCCAAATCTCAATCCTATTACTTTTGGCCCAAACTGCAAGATTTATTTGACACTCCTCAGAGTCCCTAATCATGTCTTCTGGCTTCTGGGGAGGAAGCAAGCCCATAGGGCAGCCTGTCCCTTCCTTTTGCAGATGGAGAGGAGTGTAGGAGCTTTAGAAGGAAGGGGCAGCAGAGAGCTGGGGAGGGAGCTGGAGCTGGCTGATGGCCACGGTGATGGTGGAAGCATGGAGTGGGGGCGGACGAAGGACAAAGCGGAAGGGAAGGTTCCAGTTCAGAGCTAACTCTGGGTCTACGCATGGAGCAATGCGAGTTAGTTATACATATATCCATTCTTTTTCAGAGTCTTTCCCCCACACAGTTATTACAGAGTATTGAGTAGAGTTCCCTGTGCTACACAGTAGGTCCTTGTTTGTTATCTGTCTTGTATGCAGTAGCATGTGCATATTAATCCTAAGCTCCTGATTTATCCCTCCTCCCACTTTGGTCACCATAAGCTTGTTTTCAAATTCTGTGAGTCTGTTTCTGTTTTGTAAATAAGTTCATTTATAGCATTTATTTTTATTTAAAAAAAAAATTTGCCATGCCATAAAACACACACGATCTTAGGTCCCCAACAGAGATGGACCCTCGCCCCCCTGTAGTGGAAATGCAGGGTTTTAACCACTGGACTGCTAGGGAAGTCATTAAAAAAAAAAAAAAGATTCCACATATAAGTGATCTCATGTGATTAGTCTTTGTCTGGCTGACTTACTTCACTGAGAATGATAATCTCTAGGTCTATCCATGTTGCTGCAGGTGGCATTATTTCATACTTTTTTTGTGGCTGAGTGATATTCCATCCCATATATGTATGACATCTTTACCCATCCCTGTGTGGACGGACATTTAGGTTGCTTCCAGGTCTTGGCTACTGTAAATAGTGTTTCAGTGAACACTGGGGTGCATGTATCTTTTTAAATTATTGTTTTCTCCAGATAGAAGTGGGATTGTTGTAGTTCTATTTTTCAGTTTTTTAAGGTATCTCCATACTGTTCTCCATAGTGTCTACACCAATTTGCATTCTCACTTACAGTGTAGGAGGGTCCGCTTTTCTCCACACCCTCTCCACCATTTCTTTGTAGACTTTTTGATGATGGCCATTCTGACTGGTGTGAGGTGATACTTTATTGTAGCTTTGATTCTGGCTCGAGGCATGGATCATTGGAAGCCAAGCCTTTTAATGAGCAGGAGTTGATAGAAATGTCTTGGTTGCTGGAGCAATTAGATGACTCAAAAGGGCTAGCAAGAATAGCTAAGGAAGCAGGTAATGAGAGATACGTGAGTTTGTGAGACTATGATGGAGGATAAAAGTCATCTGCCTACCAGAGGGAACCTGAATATTTAACGCTGTGAATCTATAAATATTTAACCACGTTCAAATATTTAGCTACTGAAATTGCCTCTTTAAAAAATGAGATTTTTCTGAATACAGGGCCATTTTTCTCAGGGTACAAGGTAGCTTAAGCAATTCATTTAAAAAATCATTTTTGACAACTTCCCATGGATCACAGAATACAGCTCATTGTGTGTTAGGATCCCTTCTGATACACTGATCAGACGGAGTGTAATGAAAGCCTGATCTGGCTATTTTTCACCACACCCAGGATGTCAGAAAACCTCTTCTGGCTTCTTGACATTTACGAGCACATCCATTTCTCGTTCTCCCTGTGGCAATCTTGCAAGACTTCCCCTCTGCGCAAAATCATGCCCCAACATAGAAAATGCAGGCACTTAGGGAGTGGTTAACGACGACAAAATAAGAGCTAAAAATGGGAGATGGGCGCTTGGGAAAGGCGAGGTGAGGAGTGAAAACCTCCACGGTATTTAGCTGCAGGTACAAACTCAGGCAGACTAGTTCCAGGAAAGTTTGCATGGCAGTGGCCAGCACGGAACTGCATTCCGTCTAAACCATCTGTGCCCACGTGCCCTCTGGAAGTCTTTGTTTCACCCAAGACTCAGGCTCCACGGTAAGGAGGGCTCTCTGCACACACCCTATCTTCAAAGTCCCTCTGCTCAGAGACCATGTACTCCCAAGTGTTCATATCATCACTTACGCTTTGTTTCTCAAATTCTCTGTATCTAACGACTTTCCCTTTTCTCTCAATACCTTTTCCTCCTTCACATTTAAGGAAAGACCCTTTACACAGCCCTCAAGCAAAACAAGGGGGCTAGGCAAGCTTCCATCTGTCTCATTAACCCTTCACCATGGCCAACATCTCCTGTGACAGACAGGGTTCTCTGGAGGAACAGAACCAGCATGATAGAGATAGGTAGATGTGGGCTTCCAAGGTGGCTGGGTAAAGAACCTGCCTGCCAAGGCATGAGACGAAGGAGACGCAAGCTTAATCCCTGGGTTGAGAAGAGCCTCAGGAGGAGGAAATGGCAACCCACTCTGATACTCTTGCCTGGAGAATCCCATGGACAGAGGAGCCAGGTGGGCTTCAGTTCATGGGGTCGTGAAAGAGTCGGACACAAATTAGTGACTAAACAATGGGAATAATAGGAGACTTAGAGGAACTGGCTCGTGGGATTATGAAGGCTGAGAATTCCTACAATCTGCTTTGTGCAAGCTGGAGAACCAAGAAAACTAATGGTTTAAGTTCAGGTCCACAAACTTGAGAATCCCAGTGTGAGTCTGAATGCCCGATGAACTAGGAGGGCTAATGTCTGACGTCTAAGGGCGGAAGACGGATATCTCAGCTCAAGCACAGACGACAAATTCTCCCTTTCCCCATTTTGTTTTGTTTTGTTTTACTGAAACCCTCAGTGGATTAGATGATGTCCCCTGACACTGGGGATGGAGATGCGTCTACCAATTCAAATGTCAGTCTCTTCTGGAGACACTGACACAGACTCTCAGAAGTAATGCTTTTACCAGCTGTCTGGACATCCCTGAGCTCAGCCAGACAGACGCATAAAATTAGCCATCATACATCCAGCACCTCTCCACGTCCACTGTCCCCAGAGTGATCACAGCTTAGCGTGTATGAGCTGTGATGGTGGGTGTGAGTTTTGAGTTTGAAAAGGCAGAGATGGAATGGTCCAGTGAGGAGCTGTAGGGTCCCAGTCCTTCCACATACAATTAGCCCCCAAACTACACTTTTGGTCTCATCAGCCACTGCCCTAAATCATAGGTCACAGGAGTAGGCTTGTTGCTTCGTCTTTCAGTTCTACGTCCTTTCTCATATGCTGACCTAAGTCTGAAAAATCTGATTCTATTTCTTCTGACCCTCAAGGCCAACTTAAAATTTGTTTCCTCTAATCTGACAATGTTAGTTACACATAAAATGTCTGTATCTTGTGATCTAGCAAACCTACTTTTAGGATTTTAAACCAGAAAAAGACATGTCCTTTCAAGGGCGTTCACTGCAACTTTGTGGAAGCAACCTAAACATCCAAACGTAGGGGAGAGTGAAATAAGTCACGGCGCCTCCCCACAATGGAAGACCATGCACAGTCAGTGAAAAATGAGATTGCTACAGAAGAGAAAACTGTTCAAGATGTATGGTCAAGTGAAAGAAAAACACGCTGTAAAACAAGATGGGATATAAGAACAAATTTTCTTAAAAGCACAGGCAAAGTCTAGAATGCACTAAACTATTGGGAACATGAATCATCTTTGGAGGTTAAGACTGGCAAACTTTTTCTTTTCTCAATATTTGTGTAATATTTGATTTTTTTTTTTTACAAAAAGGAAAAAATTTTACTTCCTGAGGGCATCTCCATTAACTCTCCAGACCCTCAGCACGCTGCCTGTACCTAAGTTCTTATATCAAATTTTTTTTCTTGTTTATGTCCTTAACTTCTTTAAAAAATAATTTTATTTTTGGCTGTGCTGGGTCTTTGTTGCGTTGTGCAGGCTTTCTCTAGTTGCAGCGAGCGGGGGCTACTCTTCATTGCAGTGTGTGGGCTTCTCACTGAGGTGGTTTCTCTTGTTGGGGAGCACAGGCTCTAGGGAGGACTTCAGTAGTTGTAACACCACGGGCGCAGTAACTGTGGTGCATGGGCTTAGCTGCTCCAAGGCATGTGGGATCTTCCTGGGGATCAGATCTGTGTTCCCGGTGTTGGCAGGTAAATTCTTATTCACTGAGCCACCAGGGAAGTCCCAAATTTGGCTTTTTAACATGTTAATCTTTTCTCCTGAGCCACTGACTCCTTGAACCCAGGGTTTGTGTCATTCACTTTTGTGTGAAGTTGAAATGTATTAAATGGCCGATTTCTGACCCTCTTTTGCTGCAGAAACAGCAGTTCCAAGGAAGCTAATCTCCTCTCTCCTTACCCCTCAGCACAGCGTCAGGCTCTTGAATGAACGCACTGAAGTGATTGCACATTGGGATCTGGTATTTACAGACAGGTCAATTCATTGACTCACTCAAACATCCTTAAGTATATTCACATTAACACGATTTGCCAGATAATTTATAAATACAGTCACATTTTGTAACTACATTTTGTATTTACACATTTTGTAAATAGAGTCAGGGTGTGTGTATCTTCATTGCAGTGTGCAGGTTTCTCACTGCGGTGGCTTCTCACTGGACGATTATTGATATGTTTGTGCAGGGCGGAAACAGAGCTTCAAAATAAACCTCATGTTTCCTAGGAGCAGGAAAGCCTCTGGATGTGAGGAAAAAAATTGGCAAACCTCTAATTCTTTCTGGTCCTTGATTTCTTTTTAAAATTGTCAGCTAAAGAGAGTGAGGAGGCTTGAACCAAGGCCAGTGTAATTTTTTCCACCCAAAGTGAGGCTCTGGCTGCCTTGTTGTGAGGCTGGACGCTGACAGCAGTGTTGGACAGACTGCCTGTTCAGCAGATGCTTCATTAGGGTCCGTCCATCTGTCTGGAGGGCTGACCACATTTCTTCATGAAGGACTGATGCTTCTTTTTTTTCTTTGCTACCAACAGCTATGATATTAGCCCTGAGTTACTGATCTCTGACCTCAGATTTTCCACAGGCTCACGTAAGAATTCTCTCTGTCAACACAAGCAAATAGTTCAGGTGGTCCATATACAACTGGAAAAAAAAAAAAAAGAAACAAAAACCTGCAAACTTGAGAACCTAGATGAATCTTCTCCATTTCAGAGGATGAATGTGGTGAAAGATGAGATGGCCTACTTTCTCGGGTCACCTCTGGGAGGAAAGCCTGAGAAACAGATACCCATACATCCCAGGGATGAAGTGATGGGAGCTCGGGGCCTGTCTCTGAGACTTCCCACCTGCCAAGCCTGGATGGAGTCTGTTGCCCCATGGGCCCTTGAAGGAGGTCAGCCTTCCTTAGCATGCAAGAGGAGGGTCAGTGTTTAGGACTAGATGATAATTTAGCTATGAACAGGCGTCACATAAGTTTCTTTCTTTTTTTTTTTGCTACAGTATGTGGCCTGTGGGATCTTAGTTCCCTCACCAGGGATTGAACCCAGGCCCTCTGCAGTGGAAGTACAGAGTCCTAACCACTGAACCACCAGGGAAGTCCCAGGGGGACTCAGGTCCAGTTGCCCCAGTGGCAGCTGGCTTAATAATGCCTCCTTCAAGGATGCCTTCCCTTCCCTATTTGCTTCTCAATTTCCTTACCTTTTTTCCCTTCTCTTCCCAAATCAACTACTTGTACTCAAATCTTTGTCTCATCATCTGCTTTGGGAGCCCCAAGTAAAATTGCTGAGTAAAGAAAAAAACGAACAGATTTCTTTACTACAGAACTTCCCAGAGTCTTTAACATGCTAATGTACTTTGTGACTATCCAAGAGAGATTCAGCCTGCAGAATTTCTCAAATATTGACTACAAAACCATATTCCCTGCCCCCTCTCACAAATATCTTTTGAGACCAGTATCTCCAGCAAAATATTTTGGGAGACATTCTCTTCACTTTGCTGATGAGAATGTCATCAGTCTCTATATTTTACCAAGAAGACTCTCCCAGGAAAGTCAAGGGTCCATCTAATGTGTCACAGTCAACACGGCAGAATTATAGCTGGATTCTAGACTTACTTTTCTCTCTTCACCACTCAAGCTTGTGTCTGTGCACCATTTGAGACCAGCATAGCATCAGAATTCTGAGGTCAGACCTTGGACTTGGGAGTTAGGTCTCAGGGTTCCATCACCAGCCAGCTATACCTATTAATTGATCTAAGCCATCTTCTTTGTCATTCACAATAATCTTTTGTCTTACCTTCTTCACACATGAAACTGGGGGATTAAATGGGCTAACCCTCTTTTTTTCCCCGTGGCATAATTTAAAGAACAGAAAATTCACCTTTTTAACAATTTTTAGTTCCAGTGGCATTAAGTATATTCACATTGTTGTACAACTGTCATTATCATTCATCTCCAGAACTCTACCATCTTCCCAAAGTGAAGTTCTATGCCCACTGACCTCTAACTCTCATCCCCTACTGCTCTAGCCCCTGGCAACTATCACCACACTCTCGGCCTATGCATTTGACTACTCTGTGTACCTCATACAATTGGAATCATGCAGTTTATGTCTTTTTGTGACTGGGGTATTTCACTTAGTGTAATGTTCTGATGGTTTATCCATGTTGTAGCATATTGCGGAACTTCCTAGCTTTGAAAAGCTGAGTAATAC
>SJYT01023829.1:73957-149500 GCA_006410635.1 Cephalophus harveyi | reverse complement strand
TTGGCCCTTTAAATTCCCTGGTTACTTTAACTGGAGAGGGAGGGGCTTGCAACAGTGGGGGTAGGGAGGTTCAACTGTGGCTGCCTGTCTCTTACCTGTACCTCTGTGATCAGAAGCAGCACAGAGCACTGATATTCAGAGGACAGGCTCCTTTTTGCCCACCCTGGCTTTAGGAAGTTGTATCCAAGCTGCGCCAGGAACACATGCACAGCTGCCTGTCTCATGGTTGGGGTTGGCGGATAGGTAGCTGCTACTGCTCCTGAAAACTGAAATTGACTGCAATTAACTGCAGTTTATCACCCAAGTCTGCCCCCAGAATTTGCAAGCCTTCAATAGACTCTAGAGTTCCAAAATAGTTATATCAGATAGATTCTGCCAGTGCAGTGTTGTCTAGGTGAAGAGAAATATTCCTGGTGCTTTTTTTTTTTAATTTGATTTTTTAAAAAATCGAAATATAGTTAATTTACAATGTTGTGTTAGTTTCAAGTGTACAGCAAGATGATTGAGATATATCTATCAATCTATATAAAAGAATCTAAAAAAGAATCTGTATGTTCTTTTTCAGATTATTTTCTCCTGATGCCTCTTTGTCATCATTCAGTCACTAAGCGTGCCCCACTCTGTGACCCCCATAGACTGCAGCACGCCAGGCTTCCTTCTTCTTCACTATCTCCCGGAGTCTGTTCAAACTCATGTCCATTGAGTCAGTGATGCCACCCAACCATCTCATCCTCTGACACCTTCTCCTCCTGCTCTCAATCTTTTCCAGCATCAGGGTCTTTTCCAATGAGTTAGTTCTTCATATAAGGTGCCTCTTATGTCTCCATTTCCCCCAAATCCTCTATGTTTAATTTTTTGAGAAACGACAGAATGTTCTTCATAGAAGCATTACCATTTTAAATTCCTGACAGCAAAATGCAAGAGTTCCAGTTTCTCCACATCCTTTTCAGTATTTATTTTCTGTTTTTTTTTTTTTTTTAAATATCATCCCCTCTAACATATATGAAGTGGTGTCTCATTGTGGTTTGATTTGCATTTTCCTGATGATTAGTGATAACTGTTCAAGTTTTGCCCATTTAAAAATTTTTATTGCTACTGCTGTTGAGCTGTAGGAGTTATTTACATACGCTGGGTAGTAACCTGACTTATCTGACTTTCTTAAAGGTTCCTCTCTGTTTTAACCTTTAGGCATCTTAAAATCACACCTACTCTTATTTCAATAAATCTTATGCTCAATCACAGTGAGAACCTGGCTACTCAAAATGTGGTCCTGGGCTGGCAGCGTCGGCATCCCCGGGGAACCTGGTTTCTTTCTGGCCTCACAGTCTGGCTTGTGGGATCTTAGCTCCCTGACCAGGGACTGAGCCCAGGCTCTCGGCAGTGAGAACGCAGAGTCCAACTATTGGACTGCTAGGGAATTCCTTGGGAACAGCTACAAAGGCAAAATCGTGGGTCTCGCTCCACATCGGAGTTGGAATCTGCATGTGAACAAGGTCCCTGGGTGATTTATACAGTAAATCTCGAGGAATACTGCTCTGGAACACAGTGTGTCTGTGTAAGGTGGAAGATGAATCAGGCATTCGTGTTTCCGTTTTTGATTCCAGAATGACCCCATGCCAGCATTCTTGCTCTTTCTGCTATTAAAAAGTAAGACTGAGCCATGCATTTCTGATAGCAAGTTCATGAGTATGTGACCCTTCTTAACCCTGACACATGGAGATGGATGTTTTTCTCCAGGGTGGAATCAGATCAATCCATATTCTACATCTTTTTCTATATATTCCCTTTCTTTCCCCTTCTCCCCGCTCCAAAAATAAATGTAGCCAGTGGCTGTACCTTCTGTTTCTTTCCAGAAAAAAAAAAAAAAAGGAAAAGATTCCCACATTGGCTTTCAAAGGCCCATCTGACACTGTGTTTTATTTCCTAGCTGCTCCTTGTAAATTGCTTGTAGGCAATTCTCTTCTTAACCTCTAACTGGGGCTCTGTGTGGCAGAAGCGGTTGTTATCTCAGCCAGCCATCAATCCATCCCCTCTCCCAGGGGCTGTATGCCTTTAATGAGAGCACTCCCTAAGCGTCCACTTCTGAGCTGCTAGGGAGGGTGCAGTTGCTAAGGGCAAGACCTCCGCGCAATGAACCTTTGAGTCAATGAGACTCTTTTCTGACACCTGGATCCTACACACTTCATCTGACACATTTCAGTAGCCTTGAAAGATAACTTTGGCTCAGGTAGATTTCTGGGAAATGACAATAATGAACATGGTACCCATCTTAATAGACACATTCACCTTGAACATGGGCTGGCAGCTTTCTGTGTTCCCTCATGGTGAATCTTGCTTTTAATGGCTTACTAAACTTCCACTTTTTCCATCTAAGCTGCTTTTTTTTAGAGATGTGAGCTTTATCTTTCTTTTTACAGATTTCCCTGGTGGCTCAGTGGGTAAAGTCTGCCTGCAATGCAGGAGACCCGGGTTCAATCCTGGAAGATCCCCTGGAGAAGGACATGGCAACCCACTCCAGTATTCTTGCCTGGAGAATCCCATGGACAGAGGAGCCTGGTGGACTACAGTCCATGGGATCACTAGAGTTGGATATGACTGAGAGACCAAACCTACCTATTACATCGAGCACACAGGTAGAAGGGACTTGAACACACGCTCAGCAGCTGGGGCCCACGGGCTTGGTTGCCCCAGGGCGTGTGGGATCTTCCCGGATCAGAGATCAAACCCATGTCCCCTGCACTGGCAGGCGGATTCTTATCAGTCTACTACCAGGGAAGTTCGAGGTTATTTTTTAGTCTCTTATAGTTGCTTTGTACTTTGTTGCTTGAGATGTTTGTCCAGGTTCAGGCACTGCAGCAAAGGGTCCCAGGTCCCAACCCATCTCAGAAGGACGTGGGAGGGAGGCATCTCGATCTAAATTGATACTTGGTGTTACTCAAAAACCTCAGCCTGTTTCCGTGTGACGCCTCTCGTGATGTGGCTGTAGGAAGGGGCTTCTTGGGGGAATGACTGTGTAGGCAGCGGATGCAGTGTTTTACAGGCCAGCATCCATTCTCCTCCCTTTGATTAGTCTAAACCCATTACAGGGACCCCATCCCCCTGCTAGTGATTGGCTCTGGCGCAGGGGGAAACGAGGCCTGCGGGACGGCTGGGGTAATGTGGGGGAGGGAACATTCTGGGAGAGGCTTTCCTGTCCTCTGGAAAGATGGGCTTGCTCCTTGTTCTACAGAAAGACGGCTCCACTTTCCCCCCTTGAGCCTGTCATGTCTGGAGAAGATGCGGGGAAGTCCTGCCAAAGCCTGAGGAGGAGGCGGCCCAGGACAGCAGAGCAGAGGGCCAGGCCTTGATGACGTTGCGGAGCCGCTGCTTCTGCAAACCGAGACCCTGACCTGTGTTCTCTCTGTTTTGTGAGACAGTACATTTCCCCATTGTCTAAGTCAGCTCCTGTCAGGAGTTTTGTTTCCGGCAGCCAGGAGCATTTTGATGAATACAAAAGGAAAATACGGACAGTGTCCCAGTATTTCAGTGTTTGGGTGTTTTTTTTCTTTTCTTTTTTTTTTCAGTTTGCAGCATTTAAGTTCAAGGCATGAAACAGATCCATATTCCAAGGTATACAGAGACATCCCAATGCGGAACAGAAATTAAATATAACTTTTAATCTGCATTCATTGGAAGAACTGAGGCTGAAGCTGAAGCTTTAATACTTTGGCCACCTGATGGGAAGAGCTGACTCATTTGAAAAGACCCTGATGCTCGGAAAGATTGAGGGCAGGAGGAGAAGGGGACGACAGAGGATGAGATGGTTGGATGGCATCACTGACTCAATAGACATGAGTTTGAGCAGACTCTGGGAGATGGTGAAGGACAAGGAAGCCTGGGGTGCTGCAGTCCCTGGGGCCACAAAGAGACTGAGCGACTGAGCAACATTTAAACTACCAATGCCAGGACTTTTCTATGCTAACACAGATAATCGAGAGCCAGCTATTTAATTTTCACTGAAGTATGCACCTTTTAGGATGTAGAGGGGTCCCTCTGGGTCCAGGATCTCCTGTCCCAGTCTGTTCCCTTTGAACCTGACTGTGGGCCCTCCCAGGCACGGCTCTAACCACAATATTCACAAGGTATGTTTCAACTCCATTAGTTTGGGGGCAGAATAAAATTGATGTATAAAAGGAAGTTTTAAAATTACATTTAAATTTTAAATTACATTTAAGCTAACATTTAAAATTAAAAGTTAGTTATTTTCTGAAGAGTTGGTTCGTCCATATGGTACACAATTCAAAGGCAGTGAAAAGAAAGTCTCCCCCTCACCCCAGGCTCTAGCTACCCGGTTCCCCTTTCACCAGCAATCACTGTTTATGAAAGGAAACCTGTCTCCCTAATCCTCTCAGGCCTCAGTTCAGCTCAGGACAGGAGCCCTGCTGATACAAAGGGTATTCTGGAAAGTTGGACAGAAACCTAGACTCACCTAGATTGTGCTCTGGTCCTGGTCTTGAGAGAACAGCTGGGGCTCTGACCTTGGTTATGTCACCCGGGCTTCTTTTATGGAATGGGGATAATCATGCTGATCCTTCTCTTCTGATGAGCTTAATTAAACTTCAGCCAGGATATAATAGTCAAAGTTCTCTGGAAAGATAAAAAGGCAACAACAGTGGAATGCAGACAAACGAAAGTAATTTAACCCATTGGAGGATACACACTTTTCTTTCACCTATTAAAAATTCTGCTTAATGCTTCCAGAATTTCTGCATGAAACAAGCTATAAATGTAGGGACTCCTCTGGTGGTCCAGTGGCTGGGACTCTGAGCTCCCAATGCAGGAGGCCTGGGGTTTGATATCTGATCAGAGAACTAGATCCCACATGCAACTAGAAGATCTGCATGCTGCAGCTGGGACCTGGTGCAGCCAAACAAATAAATATAAATATTTTTAAAAAATAAAATGTAATATAATGTAAAAGTAAAGGATAATGAAACCTATCATCAACAGGTTCTAACTAGATGGCATCCGTCAGTCCTTTGGACCCCTCTGAGATACAGGAACCTTTAGGATTTGGGTAGGTTTTTATTGTTTTTGTCTTTTTTTTTGAGGTCTAGGCATTGAGTACTTTGTGCTAGGACCTCACTGCAGGGAGAAAGGACGTTAGCACAGGGCAGGGTTTATGCAGCTTATGGGAGGTGGCTGTGCCCTGGAGCAGCATGGCAGCGGTGGCGGGTTCCTCCAGTGTGGGTCGGGGTCTTGAGAGTCCCCTCCCTGTGTGTGCACAGTGCTCCCTGTGTCTGGCGATGAGCAGGTGACCTCGGGGATGGGGCGGTGGCCCCAGGACTCCATGTGTGGGCCTTAATCGGGGAACCATTGCTTGAGAGGAATTACAACCGGCTTCCCTGGTGGCTCAGACGGTAAAGAATCTGTCTGTAATGTGACAGACCCGGTTCGATTCCTGGGTCAGGAAGATCCCCTGGAGGACGGATAGGCTACCCACTCCAGTATTCTGGCCTGGGAAATCCTATGGGCAGAGGAGCCAGGCGGGCTACAGTCCTTGGGGTTGCAAAGAGTCGGATACGACTAAGCGACTGTCAGGAAGGTAGAACAGGGAAAAGGAGTCCAAAATGGCAGTGGCTACAAGACAAAGAAGGGAAAAGCCCGCGAAAATGAAACAAAAAAAGGTTCAAGGACCGGAGTGAGGACCTCAGGTAAAACAAACAACACTCCTGGCTGGCCCAATTTACAAAGGGCAGGCCCAGGGAGAGATCAAGCTAGCTCTCTCTCTCTCTCCCGTGCGCCGGGGCGCTCTTCTCCTCGTGTCTTTAGATCGACGTGCCCTCACGCCTCGAAGATGGATTTTCCTGCTATCTTCTAAATAAAATAGAGCTGTAACACTGATATAACATGGTCCATTCGAGACCTGAGAGCTATAACACGGTCTATCCAAGACCTGAGAGCATCACTCCAAATCTTTGTTGTGATGAGACAAAGAATCGAGGAACATACACTCACGTAACAGTGACTAACACTTTTCTGTTGAAAAGTGCAGGCATTGAGCTTCAGGGAGGGCTGAGGAGGGGGTCACCGGGGCTTCGGGGCTTTGCCGGGTGGGGGAAATGTGGGTTGATGCGTAGGGAAAAAGCCAGCATTGTGAGGAGCTGGCTGCTGGCTGCTGCGGGAGGCCCACGGCTGGAATGTGGACCGCTCGGAGCAGTGTGCTGTGTTTACCCTGGCAGCCACCTAGCAGAGCTGGGCTGAGCCCCGGCCTTGGGATTGCTGGGTATGAAAGGATGCTTCAACCCTGCACAAGGTTCATCGACCTCCGGGCCTCTGAGGTTCATCTGTTTAGACTTGGGGCCCGATGGAGACACTGTGTCTTTGTGGACGGCTGCCGTGGCCGAGAGAGGCTGATTCTTTTCAATTTCATTTTATTTTTCTGAAAACTCTGGCTACTGCCCTAGGATTGGGCCAAGGTTTTGTGGTTGCCATGGCAACGGCGCCTTCTCCTACCTGAGAAGGATTCCTTTTTCTCAGGAGGCCTGCGGTGCCTGCAACCCCCACCCCCAGCTCAGGTCGCTGTGGCTGCAGGCGGTCGTTTCTGGAACGTTGGGGGCGGAGTGTGCCGCGGTCCCGGTGGACAGTGCCGTTCCTGTCGCTGTTCGCTGTCCCCTGCCCAGGTCCAAGCTGAACACAGTCTTTGTGGCTTTTGCAAAATGGGACTCTGGCAGTTTACCTCCCTGCTTTTCACATCTGTCCTTTTCCAGTTTGAGTCAGCAGACTTTGAAGCAGTGTGGCAGAGGGATTAGTGTATGTGCTACCAAAAGGGGGCGCTGGCATAGCAACCAGGCCCAGGCTCCCAGAGTCAGGGTTTTGCGCTTGGACTGCAGCTTAACGTTTTCACCAAGTAGATGCCCTCAAGTAAGGCTCTGAAAAGACCCTGAGGCTGGGCAGGTTTGAGGGCGGGAGGAGAAGGAGGTGACAGAGGATGAGATGGTTGGGTGGCATCATCATCTCAATGGACAGGAGTTTGAGCAAAGTCCGGGGGATAGTGAAGGACAGGGAAGCCTGGCGTGCTGCCGTCCATGGGGCTGCCAAGAGTCGGACAGGACTGAGCGAGTGAACACCAACAAAAAGGTTCTGAGTCCTCTGTCTTCTTGCCTCTAAAATGGGGATAATAATTGTACTTTCCTCACAAGGCTTCAGCAAAGATCAACTGGGATTGTGCGTGCAAAGTTTTGCCACAGTGTCTGGATTGCAGTAAGAAATAAGCTCTCCATTGTTATTATTATGTGTTAGAAGCTGTGCGTAGGTCTTTGAGGCTGAAACAACACAAAGGCAGCCGGTAGAAACAGGTACCTCTGGCCACACGCCTTGCCTGATCAAGTCTCGGGGAGGCCATACACATACATACCCAGATCCATCCACACTTGCCTTGGTTTCTAACCTGTTTCTAGTAAGTGGATCATCAGTTGCTCTTCCTCTGTTTATTGACTGGAAAAAAAAAAAGCACAACCTGAAAGCTGAGAGTTATGTTTTATTTGGTGGACAAATCTGAGGACTTAGGCCTGGGACGTGGCATCTCAGATAACACTGAGAATCTCTTCCAAGAGGAAGGGGGCGGGAGGGGGTGGTGACGGGAAGCCGGGATATAGAGGCCTTTTTGCAAAAACACCAAGCGGTCAGAAGATCAAAAGATCGCTTTTAATTAAAGAAAACCAGATATCTCAAGTTAAGGAATTGAGCTCTTTTCTATGAATATGGGAAGACCTGAGAGTCTGGGCCGGCTGAAGTCATTCCTTTGGCGCGCACCTCAGCTGTCTGGGGCCAGTACCCTGCGTGTCCTCAGGGCTCGCTGTCAGGGGTGGCTGCAGCGGCTGGCTGCTGGATGGGCTTGGCAGCGGGCAGCCCGTTTGTCGCGTCCTGAGTTCCCTCAGGGCTCACCATCAGGGAGGCTGTAATGTAACGGCTTGACGGCTGCCACATCCTTTGTTTACCGGCAAGGCGGGCAGTATTTCATTTCTCCTGTTCTTGGAGTCCAGTGTCTACATGCATCCATCCTGCCTGCCCCTGACCTTGTGAACTGTGGCTCTTTCCAGGATCCATCCCACATCTTTTTTTTTTTTTCTTTTTCTGATTCAGATTCACTGTTGGCAAGAGAGGCCTCCACTGCTAGGCTCTTGCTCTGGGCAGATGTGGCCGGCTCAGCACCTCTCAGCACAAGTCTTGCTGACTCTCATTGCACCACCTGTTCCCAGCGGGCATGACGGAGGCCCTCACACCGGTGCATCTGCTGTCTCAGCGCAGAGCCACCCAGCTCAGGAACTGCCCCATTCCCAGCCGGCCACTGAGCTCACCCCAGACCAAGGCAAACCCGTCTCTGACCCAGGTCCCGGCTCCCTTTTGTGCAATGCCACTTCCCATGCAGTTTGGGGGCGTTTACAGCGCTCCCATCCTTCCCCACCCAAAAGGCTGCCTTCGATTCAACCTGGGTGAGAACCAGATCTCCTCTGACACACACCTGATGGACTGGGTAGGGAGATGGAGCCAAACCTAGCAGCAGAAACACAGTCCCCTACTAAGCCCCAAAGTTCAAATAGCAGTACAATAATCTGCTATCATTTATACTCTAGTATCTTCTATAGTGAAGTTGCTCAGTTGTGTCTGACTCTTTGCGACCTGTGGACTGTAGCCTACCAGGCTCCTCCAACCATGGGATTGTCCAGGCAAGAATACTGGAGTGGGTTGCCATTTCCTTCTCTAAGGGATCTTCCCCGCTCAGGAATCAAACCCAGGTCTCCTGGATTTCAGGCCGACTGAGCCAGAGGGCTTCTTAGATGGTGCTAGTGGTAAACTACCTGCCTGCCAAGGAAGGAGAGGTAATTGATGTGGGTTCAATCCCTCGGTCGGGAAGATTCCCTGGAGGAGACAATGGCAATCCACTCCAGTATTCTGGCATGGAGAACCCCATGGACAGAGGAGCTTGGCAGGCTACAGTCCATAGGGTCAGAAAGGGTCAGACATGACTGAAGCAACTTAGCACGCATGCACACCTTATATAGATCTATGTTAGAAAGTAGGTGAGCCACTAGTCACGTGTAGCTATTAAGTGCTTGAAATGTGGCTGGTCTGAAGAGTGCTTTACAGATAAAATATGCACTGTATCCTGAAGATGGTACAAAAAGGAAGTGATCTAATTCATATTTTCATATTGACTATACATTGAGATGATAATATTTTGGGTGTATTGGGTTAAATAAAATATATTGTTGAATTAACCTCACCTGTTTCTTTTTACTTTTTTTAATGTGCCTGCTGGAAAAATTCAAATTACACGTGTCTCCCATGTGTGACTTACATTAGTTTCCTACTGGGCAGAGCTGTTCTAGATTGTTGCTTCTCTGCAATAAGTTAAGGATTAAGGAAAATATATTTCACTCTAGGTATTTGAGTCAGAGAGGGATTTAACACAGGGAATTAGGAGCTTACAAAGCTAAGACTGGAGGAATAAAAATCAACAGCAGGGAAGTGGATGTAGGGGATGGGTTTTCTTGGTTTTCAGATTTACTGCCGACTTTCAGAGAATCAGGGGTTACTGCTTAGGGCAAAGATCAGAAAGCTGCAAGAAAATGCTAACAGTCCCAGCTGCCCCACAACACCCATGTAGGTGGTTGCTAAGGGCTTCACTGGTTTCTGCAAAAACTCATATCTGACAAAACTCATGTGTCCATTCTGGAGAAAGAAGACTAGGTCCTCTCGCCTCCCAAATCTCATACAAACACACATTGTTGGCAGAATTCACATTGCATCCAGGAGCCCATATGCCATGGAGTTCCCAACCTCCCAACCCTGTAATACACCGGAGAACCAGAAAGAAGTGAATACAGACTTCTCAAAATAAACAGACAAAAACCAAAACAGCCTCATTCTCCGAGCGGCGCCCTTGGCCACCTCCCTGCACTGAAGTCAGGCGGCCTCCTGAAGGCACTGTCCAGCAACTTCTATGTCGACCTGAGTCAGTACCGAGACCAGCCCTTCCGGGGTGACAGTGAAGAACAGGGGACATTACTGAAGAAAAACTGCACATTGTATGTAGGAGATCTTTCCTTTCATACAGCTGAAGAACAAACCTACGGGCTCTTCAGCAAAAGTGGTGACATAAAGAAAATCATCTTGGGCCTGGATACAATGAAGAAGACAGCGTGTGTGTTCTGCTTTGTGGGATGTGATTCAAGAGCAGATGCAGAAAATGCCAGGCGGTACATTACTGGAACTTACTTGGTTGATCGATCATTCGCGCAGACTGGGATGCAGGCTTCAAGGAGGGCAGGCAGTTTGACCGTGGGAGTTCCGGGAGCCAGGATGAGTATCCTTAGGACTATGTTGCTGGGAGAGGTGGCTATGAAAAACCGGCCCCAAACCAGTGGGTGGTGAGAATTCCATCATAAAAACTTGCACTCTGGTCTGTTGACTTTGACCTGTGTTACCCAAAATCTGCACGTCTGCCCATTTTTTACCAAGCTTTACTCAATGTCTCTACTGAGCTGGAAGCCCCTTCTTGGTTTTCCTCTTAAAATTATTAAGAACAGGATCCAAAAGAAAGAAAAACAGCCTCCTATTCAGCACAATACTTTAGGAGACCCATGTTCGCTGTGTTGGGGTCTAGCATAGTGCCTGGCGCAAAATAGCTGTTTGATAAACACTGAAAAAATTGTGTTTGTGTTATGATTTTGCTATTGTAGATAATGCTGCAATGGACATTCACATGTATAACTCTTCCTGTTGTTTTTTTAATTAATTAATTTGGTTTTGGCTGCAAAAAGTTTACGGATGGGGCTGACTTGGATGCAGGTCAAGGTTTCTCTCATCATTGAAAGCCTCTAGCTGCCAAGAACTTCGTCCAATTTAAGTCTTTCCCACTGTTTTATGTGTTCTCCCTTTAAGATTAACTAAAAAAAAGTGGCAAACTTTGAATCATTGAATTCTTCCCTTCTCCCAGTGAGAGTTAAGGATAATTACACAGACACTTAATGTTTGTCTCAGAGAAGGAAATATTAAATGGTACTAGCTAAATGAGCCTTTTATTTTCTTTCTTGCATCTTGCTGTGTTTCATGATGGAGACCCACATGGTGATGGCTTATGTGTTTATGAATTACATTCTGAGAACAAATACACTCCTTATTTCTCAGTAAGGGGAAGATGATCTGAAAGATACAAAGATGATACAGAATTGGACCAGAGAAGGGTTTGGGCTTCTGTGCTGGTAAAGGGGGATAAATAACAGATAATATCTCATAGGGTTATCTTGTGGATCGAATAATTTAATCCACAGAAAGTGTTTTCAGAGTGCCTGACACACAGCAAGTGCTGGGTAGGTGGTGGCTGTTTTTGGAACATGTGAGGCAATGCATGTTCCTTAGCCTGAGCCCTAATCCTTTAAGCCCTTTTGCATCTTTTTTTTTTTTTTTTAAAGTCAGTAGTCAAATGAAGAGCCTGTGGGCTCTTAGCTGGGAAATGCAATTATCTGTAAAGACCTGTGGCCATTTTAGGGTTTATGAGCAGTAACATGTGTGCAAGGTGCCTAGAATTACAATGTGGTGAGTCAAAGAATGGCTGAGCTGGCAAGAGTTTTTGACACTTTTTGTGAAATCATTTTATAGATGAAGTAATGGGGACCCATGAAAGTGAAGTGAAAAACCCAACATATTTTAGCCAGTCAATAGCAGACCTCAGAGTAGAAGTTGAATGTTCAGACGTGCAGATGGTAGCTTGCCTGTTCCTCGAGGGCACCACACCCAACACTGGGCCAATGTCATGAGCATGAGCCAGTGGGGGGTGGAGAAGGGACATCGTCTCTGGCATTTTCCTCCCCCATAAAGGGGAGAGAGGCTGTTTGCTAGAGATCCAATTTCCTTGAAACAGTGATTCCAAGTTAAAAAATATGTATATTGAACTATAATTGATTTATAATATTTTAGGCGTACAGCAGACTGATTCAGTGATACATGCATATATTTTTCAGATTTTTTTCATTATAGGTTATTAAAAGATATTGAATATAGTTTTCCATGCTATACAGTAGAACTTTGTTTTTTATCTATTATGTAAGTGTGTATCTGTTAATCCCAAATTCTCAACTTATTTCTCTTCCCTCTTTCCCTCTTTGGTAATGGTAAGTTTGTTTCCCATGTCTGTGAATATATCTCTGTTTTGTAAATAAGCCCTTGTTTGTCATATTTTAGATCCCACATACCAGTGATATCAGATGATATTTGTCTTTTTCTGTTGGATTCACTTAGTATGATAGTCTCTAGGTCCATCCACGTTGCTGCAAATGGCATTATTTCACTGCTTTTATGGCTGAGTATTATTCCATTGTACAAATACACCACATCTTCTTTATCCATTTATCTGTAGGTGGACATTCAGGCTGCCTCCACGTGTTGGCTACTGTAAATAGTGCTTCTCTGAAAATTAGGGCCACGTGTTTTTTTGATTTAGAGTTTTCATCTTTTTCTTTTTTGGATATATGCCCAGGAGTGGGATTACTGAATTGTACGGTAACTCTATTTTTATTTTTAAATTTTATTTATCCATTTACTTATTTATTTTTATGATATTGGGTCCTCGGGGTCTTCATGGCAGTGCGTGGGCTTTCTCTGGTCGCGGTGAGAGGGGCTGCTCCTAGCTGCGGGGCTGGGCTCCTCTTGTTACGGGGTGCAGGCTCCGGGACGCAAAGGCTCAGCCGTCGCGGTGTACGGGGCGCTGCCTCTCGGCACGTGCAGTCTTCCCAGGGCAGGGATCAAACCCACGTCCCTCACATGAGTGGGTGGATTCTTAACCACTGGACCACCTAGGAAGTTCTTTTTAAATTTTATTAAAGAATTTTTTTTTTTTAATCACATCATGCTGCTTGTGGGATCTTAGTTCCCTCACCAGCAATTGAATCCCTGACCCCTGCAGTGAAAGCATGGTGTCCTAACCAGTGCACTACCAGAGAATTCCCTATTTTTATTTTCTTTTTTTAGGGAGTAGCGATTCCCAATCTTTTTGAGAGTGAGGAATACTTTCTATTAATAACATCAATAAGTTTCAGTCCCCCATTTCCAGGATGATATAGATTCTGTAGACTATGTATAGATATCCAATGTTAAAGAAAATGTACAATAATACTAGCTACTATATACAGACCAGCACTTTATAAAGGAGATGCTCATGCATTCAAAAAGCAATTGTACCTATATTATTAATTCAGACTTCAAATAATGTCTGGCTGGCATTTAGATTCATGAACAGTTTGCAATAACTCATCACTTTGCTAGATGACTTTCGTGTCCATTGCCGTTGGGGGAGGGGTTTGTTGCTGTTTTCTCTTATTTTCTGAGAATTCCAAAAGGAAGATGCTAATACAGAGATAATATAATAAAAATAAAAAGGATCAGCAGGCTAAATCCCTCTGGTCCTCTCTCTGAAATGGTCCAAGGAGAAGCTCTCAGCCAAAAAGAATGAGGATTAAGTAGCTAAAAAACACACACAAAGCTCTTTCTTGTTCTTTCATATAAATGCAATGGTAAATCGATATCCAGTTGGGAATGTTGGCTCCGATAGTCTGAAAGCCAGAGTATTTGGGGGCAGTTAGGGTTCATTAACTGCAATCAAAAACACAGAGTAACAGTCAAAGCTGAAGCTTAGGCAGCCAGACTTGTGCGTTTTCTAAGGTTGGATAATATGCATATGACAGAAGGAATTCAAGCGACAGAGTCCTGCCTACCCCACGGCAGAGCTGGGAAGTGTGGGAAGAGAAGGAGTTCCCAGCAGAAGGTTCTGAAGGGCAGGGACCTCTTTGGAGCAGTTTTGGGGCAGATCTGGGCAGATACAAAGGCATATGGGGCAGACAGGGAGCCCCAGCGCTGGCGGTTCCTGAGTCTTCGTGGCAGCATTCTGAGAGAAGCTGGGGGGAGAGACTTCTGGAAACAGTGGCATGGGCATCGGTGGCTCCTTTCTATGAAATGAGTATAAAACTGGAAAAACTGTCCAGAACAACCATTTCAAAGCACTGTAAGTTGACCGAAAGGACACAACAAATTGACAAGCTTTTACTCTTGAAAACCTGCTGGAGTTTTGGGGGAGCACAGCAGGAGACTGTGGCCTCCTGGCCTGGGGCTCCTGCTGGGTCCTTCGGCCAGCCAGACTGGCCAGTCCAGTTCAGTTGAGTTCAGTCGCTCAGTCGTGTCCGACTCTTTGCGACCCCATGAATTGCAGCACGCCAGGCCTCCCTGTCCATCACCAACTCCCGGAGTTCACTCAGACTCACGTCCATCAAGTCTGTGATGCCATCCAGCCATCTCATCCTCGGTTCATCCCCTTCTCCTCCTGCCCCCAATCCCTCCCAGCATCAGGGTCTTTTCCAATGAGTCAACTCTTTGCATGAGGTGGCCAAAGTACTGGAGTTTCAGCTTCAGCATCATTCCTTCCAAAGAAATCCCAGGGTTGATCTCCTTTAGGATGGACTGGTTGGATCTCCTTGCAGTCCAAGGGACTCTCAAGAGTCTTCTCCAACACCACACTTCAAAAGCATCAATTCTTCTGCACTCAGCCTTCTTCACAGTCCAACTCTCACATCCATACATGACCACAGGAAAAACCATAGCCTTGACTAGACGGACCTTAGTCGGCAAAGTAATGTCTCTGCTTTTGAATATACTATCCAGGTCGGTCATAACTTTGCTTGCAAGGAGTAAGCGTCTTTTAATTTCATGGCTCCAGCCACCATCTGCAGTGATTTTGGAGCATAGTGCTGTGCTTTTCAAAGTGCGGGGCCGGCCATGAAATCCAGGGTTGATCTCCTTCAGAATGGACTGGTTGGATCTCCTTGCAGTCCAAGGGACTCTCAAGAGTCTTCTCCAACACCACACTTCAAAAGCATCAATTCTTCTGCACTCAGCCTTCTTCACAGTCCAACTCTCACATCCATACATGACCACAGGAAAAACCATAGCCTTGACTAGACGGACCTTAGTCGGCAAAGTAATGTCTCTGCTTTTGAATATACTATCTAGGTTGGTCATAACTTTTCTTGCAAGGAGTAAGCGTCTTTTAATTTCATGGCTGCAGTCACCATCTGCAGTGATTTTGGAGCATAGTGCTGTGCTTTTCAAAGTGCGGGGCCGGCCATGAAATGGGCAATTTTCTTGCAGGAAGGACAGACTCCATTTGGTGTCCGTGCATATGTGTGTGTGTGTGTGTGTGCACACACATGTGTGTGTGATCCTGTGTTTTTGCTGGTTGAAAGTGGAGGACTCCAATGGGAATGAATGAGGAAAACCTAAGATTTTGCTAACCCCAAATTGCGCTCTTGGTTGGAGTGAGCGGCAGCCCTGCCAGAGTTTTCACTGGGAAAGTCCTGGAGCTGAAAGAGAACTACAGAGAAGTTCGGGGAATTATCCGTGTGTTCCTGGACTGGGCCATTATGCAGGCGTGGGGGAGATCCAGGAGAGGGAACACTGAACATCAAGGAGAACTGAGATCTGACTGTAACTTCCAGTTAGTTTCTCAGCCCCATACAGATCTAACTGGTAGCGGGATGGACATGGCCAGGCGGCTCCTGGTTCAGCGCTCACCCCAGTGCCCCATGCACTGGAGGCCCTAGAGAATCTCGAGGCCATGATGCGACACTGGCTGTCAGTTATAGCTGCTTATTGTCTTGGGTTAGACAAGGCTGTGGTCCAGGTGATCAGATCAGTTAGTTTTCTGTGATTGTGTGTTTGCCCTCTGATGGGGAAGGATAAGAGGCTTATGGAAGGTTCCTGATGGGAGAGACTGACTAAGGGGGAAACTGGGTCTTGTTCTGATGGGAGAGGCCATGCTCAGTAAACCTTTAATCCAATTTTCTGTTGATAGGCGGGGCTGTGTTCCCTCCTTGCTGTCTGACCTGAGGCCAAGGTGGAGGTAATGAAGATAATGGCAACCTCCTTCAAAACCTCCTGTGCATGCACTGCCGAAATCAGTTGGGAAAACCACTAGACCATTCAGGTTTGACCTGAATCAAATCCCTTACCATTATACAGTGGAAGTGACAAATAGATTCAAGGGATTAGATCTGATAGACAGAGTGCCCGAGGAACTATGGATGGAGATTCATGACACTGTACAGAAGGCAGTGATCAAGACCATCCCCAAGAAAAAGAAATGCAAAAAGGCAAAATGGCTGTCTGAGGAGGCCTTATAAATAGCTGTGAAAAGAAGAGAAGCTAAAGGCAAAGGAGAAAAGGAAAGATATACCTGTCTGAATGCAGAGTTCCAAAGAATAGCAAAGAGAGATAAGAAAGTCTTCCTTAGTGATCAATGCAAAGAAATAGAGGAAAACAATAGAATGGGAAAGACTAGAGACCTCTTCAAGAAAATTAGAGATACCAAGGGAACATTTCATGCAAGGATGGGCTCGATAAAGGACAGAAACTGTATGAATCTAACAGAAGCAGAAGATATTAAGAAGAGGTGGCAAGAATACACAGAAGAACTATACAAAAAAAGATCTTCACGACCTAGATAGTCATGATGGTGTGATCACTCACCTAGAGCCAGACATCCTGGAATGTGAAGTCAAGTGGGGCTTAGGAAGCATCACTACAAACAAAGCTAGTGGAGGTGATGGAATTCCAGTGGAGCTATTTCAAATCCTAGAAGATGATGCTGTGAAAGTGTTGCACTCAATATGCCAGCAAATTTGGAAAACTCAGCAGTGGCCATAGGACTGGAGAAGGTCAGTTTTCATTCCAATCCCAAGGAAAGGCAATGCCAAAGAATGCTCAAAGTACTGCACAATTGCACTCATGTCACACGCTAGCAAAGTAATGCTCAAAATTCTCCAAGCCAGGGTTCAACAGTACATGAACCATGAACTTTCAGATGTTCAAGTTGGATTTAGAAAAGACAGAGGAGCCAGAGATCAAATTGCCAACATCCGCTGGATCATTGGAAAAGCAAGAGAGTTAAAAAAAAAAAAAAAAAATCTACCTCTGCTTCATTGACTACCCCAAAGCCTCTGACTGTGGATCACAACAAACTGTGGGAAATTCTTCAAGAGATGGAAATATCAGACCACCTGACCTGCCTCCTGAGAAATCTGTGTGCAGGTCAAGAAGCAACAATTAGAACTGGACATGAAACAATAGACTTGTTCCAAATCAGGAAAAGAGTACATCAACGCTGTACACTGTCACCCTGCTTATTGAAGTTATATGCAGAGTACATCATGAGAAATGCTGAGCTAGATGAAGGACAAGCTGGAATCAAGATTGCTGAGAGAAATATCAATAACCTCAGATATGCAGATGACACCATCTTTATGGCAGAAGGTGAAGAACTAAAGAGCCTCTTGATGAAAGTGAAAGAAGAGAGTGAAAAAGCTGGCTTAAAATTCAACATCCAGAAAACTAAGATCATGGCATCAGGTCCCATCACTTCATGGCAAATAGATGGGGAAACAATGGAAACAGTGACAGACTTTATTTTTCTGGGCTCCAAAGTCACTGCATATGGTGACTGCAGCCATAAAATTAAAAGATGCTTGCTCCTTGGAAGAAAAGCTATGACCAACCTAAACAGCATATTAAAAAGCAGAGATATTACTTTGCCAACAAAGGTCCGTCTATTCAAAGCTATGGCTTTTCCAGTAGTCATGTATGGATGTGAGAGTTGGACTATAAAGAAAGCCGAGTGCTGAAGAATTGATGATTTTGAACTGCAGTGGTGGAGAAGACTCTTGAGAGTCCCTTGGACTGCAAGGAGATCCAACCAGTCAATCCTAAAAGAAATCAGTCCTGAATATTCATTGGAAGGACTGATGCTGAAGCTGAAACTTCAATACTTTGGTCACCTGATGAAAAGGACTGAGTCATTGGAAAAGACCCTGATGCTGGGAAAGATTGAAGGCAGGAAAAGGGGAGATAGAGGATGAGATGGTTGTATGGCATCACAGACTCGATGGACATGAGTTTGAGTAAGCTCTAGGAGTTGGTGACGGACAGGGCAGCCTGGCATGCTGCAGTACACAGGGTTGCAAAGAGTTGGTCATGACTGAGGGACTGAACTGAACTGATTGTCTTGGGTGCTTTCACAGTGGTGGTGTTGAGTGTGGTAGAAAGAGCAAGGGTTTGGGTCAGACAGAATAGGGCTCTAATCCCAGCTCTACCCCTTACTGTTTGTGTACATTTGTATCAATATCTTATTCAACCCTTAGAAAAGTCTGATGAAGTATGCACTCTTCCCATGTTCCAGGATGCAGTGATATGCAGAGCCTTTTAATTTGTTAAAAAGGTTTTGTGTTTTTTTTTTTTGGTATGTGTGTGTGTGTGATGATTTAATGTGGTAAAGGCTATAAAGTACTTAACACATGATAGGCCCTGAGTAAATACTTTTTTGGTTGCTTTTTAAAAAATTGTTATTGCTGAAGATAGGGTTTCCCTGGTGGCTCAGCTGTAAAGAATCCACCTGCTAGTGCAGGAGACGCAGGTTCAATCCCTGGGTCGGGAAATTCCTGGAATTTCAATTCCTGGAAAAGGAAATGGGAACCCATTCCAGTATTCCTGCCTGGAGAACTCCATGGACAGAGGAGCCGAAGCCCTCCAGGCTACAAGAGTTCATGGGGTCACAAAGAGTTGGACACGACTTAATGACTAAACAAAATTGGCAACTGTTATAACTGCCGAAGATGCAAAAGAACTATGGCCAGGTTGATAAACCCAGAGAGCTTAACCTGCCAGCTTGTCAGCAAGAAAATCATAAGATGAAAGTATGAATGCTGCAGAAGGTGAAACATCTTCAGGAGCTCTGTATTGATTTTCCATTGCTGGCAGAATAAATAAGCACAAATTTAATGGCTTAAAACAACACAAATTTATTGTTACATAGTTCTGTAGGTCAAACATTTGGGCACAGTGTGGTTCAACTAAGTCCTCTGCTTAGAGCTTCAAAATGATGAAATGTGGAGTTAGCAAGCTCCTTTTTGGAAGTTCTGGGTATGAACCCTCTTCTAGGACCATTCAGATTGTTGGCTAAATTAAGTTCCTTGAGGTTGTAGGACTGAGGTCCTTGTGTTGGCTGTCAGTCAGAGGCCTATCTTTACTAGAGATGCTTGCTAGAGGCTGCATGAATTCATTTTGTATTGTCTGTGTGATCCCTATTGCAACTACAGGGGGTCAAGTCCCAACCACAGTTAAGAATTTCTTCAACTTCCTTTTCTGGTGCACCTGTCTGATTCATGTGATGATGACAGGCCCACCTGGATAATCCAGGCAAATATCTGCATTTTATAGTCTGTTAGGAGAGCGAAAAAGTTGGCCTAAAGCTCAACATTCAGAAAACGAAGATCATGGCATCCGGTCCCATCACTTCATGGGTTGAACAGGGAGGCCTGGCGTGCTGCTATTCATGGGATCACAAAGAGTCGGACACGACTGAGCGACTGAACTGAACTGAATCACATCTTCAAAGAACCCCATTCACAAACCCTGGGGATTAGGACATGGAGGGATGCCTTCTGCCCCCTGCAGCCTCTAGGGTAGAGTAGTCAAGTGCAAACTTTTGGGACAGGAAGCCATACTCCTATGAAACCACGAGCAGCTGGACGCTAGGGACTGTGCCTATGTATATATTGAGTTGGTGAGGTTATCTCTAGTGGACCCTGTTTTTGTCCACCCAATATTCCTTTCTTTGGTGGAAATTCCCCTGCTTCATTCTCTGGGGTTTGTAGGGGCTGCCAGGCACAAGATTCACAGGATTCACCCACGTGGCCACAGGGATAGACCCATGACCCCAGATGGATCAATTAGGTCATCTCCTCCCAGCAGCTGTCTCCAGGGTGGAGACAGACAGGCCCTGGAAGTGTCTAGGGAGGAGTCAGAGAATGTCTAAGCCCTAGAGTTCGCTGGGCCAGCCCTGATTCAGTCCTTCCGGGGCCAGCACTGAGACCTGCTAAGAATTCTTTCAATACATCCCTTTTGTGGCTTGACTTACTCAGAGTTGGTTTCTGTTGCTTACACCAAAGAGTCAGAGCTGATCTACTTACTTACTATCCCACCACCATTATTATATAAAAGAACATTTTTTTCAGGTGTCCTTGGAAACTAATGACTAGCGCAGTTTACAGTCTCTGTAATGGAGCCTCTTACCTGTGACATGTCTTTTTAACACTTGCTTCACAAACCCTGATAAACCTGAAGCAGACATAGAGAAAAGAATTTAATAACACGTAATGCCTTAGAAATCAAGTTATTTACATGAAAGTATCAGCCAGTCAGGCAGAAATCACCACTGCTTTTAACCTTTTATTACCTACCATGTATGAATTACAACCACACCATGTAGTTCTCAATCAAGATGATGGCCTGAATCATAAAATTTCAAGTACGAAAGGTACTGTTTATTCTAGCAGTGAAGTATGCAATACAGCCAATCTTCTTATTTTTTTTTTAATGATTAAGTGCTTTAACAGGTAAGCCTAAACTACAAAGCACATTCACTCCTGCAGAACGCCTCATCCCCTGACAACGAAGGGATCAATGAGGTGTTATAGGAGGTGAGAATTAAGATTTGAATTGTGTACAAGCCACCGACAGTTGTATTTCTGTCTTGAGGACTGAAGGCAGGGTTCTGAGTGGCTCACATTTCTTCACAGGAGCATTGAAGGAAGCCAGCTCTCCTCTAGCCTTGAGTCAGACCATGATTCTGGACTTTTTCAGCATCTGATCCGGTCACGTGAAAGGCAGCGACTGTGGATGGGCAGGAAAGCAGCCCTTGCTTGGTGCTCCTGGGGGAAGCTTTGGTAAGAAGAGTACACTGTTGTTGGATCCTTTCTGAGGAAAGTGACAGGGAACTGAGTTCCACCCAACTTCTCACAAGGTCAGGCATCCAGTGCTCAGGCTGGTTCTCTGTGAAGATTAGGAGACAATGAATATGCCTGCTGAGGTATCTGCCAGGCCCTCCTACTATGCCTCTTCAGACCCCAGGAGCCCGATTTCTCTAAAGAAGAAATGTTGGGAAACAATTCACTCCTCAGTCTAACTTCTCTCTTCGTCAGCAGAACAATCTCTCAAAGGCAATTCAGCCCACTAATAATAGTAATACAGGCACCATAGCTGCCTCCTGTCTTTATGTCACACTGCCTTTCCAGAAGGATGGGATGCTTTGAAGAATCCCTCTTATTCCAGAAGGCGAGGCACCTGAGAATTTCCAGGAGGCTGGGTGCAATTAACCTGATGGTCTTCGATCTTCACAAAACCATCCCCACACACTGTGATCTTCTCAGAGCTAGTAAATGGAGTTTTTGATGCTATCTTCTATTGAGAGTTTTTCTTTTCTCTTCCTTCCCTTCCCTTCCATTTCTCTTTGTTGAGGCTTTTTTAAAAAGAGAAATTTCAGGTTCACAGCTAAATCGAGAGGAGGGTATAGAGATTGCCCCCCACACTTGCATAGCCTCCCCATTGTCAACCTCTCCCATTAGGGTAGAGCATTTGTTCCAACTGATACTCTGACATCGACACATCGTAATCATCCAATGTCATTAGTTTACCTTAGGGTTCACTCTTGGTGGTGTTCACTCTATAGGTTTAGACAGATGTATAGTGACATCATTATGCTATCAGTCAGAGTATTTTCACTGCCTTAAAAAACCCTCTGTGGAGACTTCCGTGGTGCCTAATTGCTAAGAACGCATCTTGCAATGCAGGGGACTAAGATCACACGTTCAACTAAGCATCTAAGCCTGTGCACGCATGCTCACATACTGAGCCTGCATGCTCTGGAGCCCATGCCACAACTAGAGATCAGTGAGCTGCCGTGAAAGATCCCACATGATGCAACTGAGATCCCATGTGCCACAACTAAGATCTGACTCAGCCAAATAAATATTTTTACAAACCCTCTATGCTCCACCTAGTCGTTGTTCCCTTCCCCTCCAGTCCCTTTTACTGTCTCTATAGTTTTGCCTTTTCTAGAATGCCATGTAGCTGGAATTATATGGTATGTAGCCTTTTCAGCTTTTCTTTCCCTTACCAATATGCATTTAAGATTTCTTCATGTCTTTCTTGGCTTGAGAGCTCATTTCTTTCAGCACTGACTAAAATTCCATTGTCTAGATGGACCCCATTATCCCTTTACCTATTGAAGGGCATCTTGGTTGCTTCCAAGTTTTGGCAATTATGAATAAAGTGGCTATAAACATCTATGTGCAGATTTCGTGCCGATATGTGTTCAACTCCTTTGTGTAAACACGAAGGACCCCGATTGCTGGACTGTATGCTAAGAGTATGTTTAGTTTTATAAGAAACCACCAAGAGGTCTTCCAAGACAGCAGGACCATTTTGCATTCCCACCAGCAATGGGCGAGAGTTCCTGTGGCTCCACATCCTTGCCAGCTTTTGGTGTTTGCAGTGATCCGAATTTTGGCCATTCGCGGTATCTCACTGCTGTTCTGATTCACAGTTCTCTGAAGACATATGATGTGGCGCATCCTTCCTTCCTTCTTTCGTTCCTCCCTCCCTCCATCCTTCCCTTTCCTTTCTTTTTCTTAATAACATGCTTCCCTGGTGGCTCAGTGGTAAAGAATCCACCTTCAATGCAGGAGACATGGAATCAATCCCTGGGTCGAGAAGATCCCCTGGAGAAGGACATGGCAACCCACTCCAGTATTCTTGTCTGGGAAATTCCATAGACAGAGGAGCCTGGCGGGCTACAGTCCATGGGGTTGCAAAAGAGACGGACTTGACTGAGCGGCTAAACAACAGTACGCTTATAGCCATCTCCCAAGCTGCTGCTTAAGTTTTTCAAGATGCAGTGGTAATTTTCCAGTCTCGGGGGCTCTCAGCTCTCCTCTGGCAGCCTGGGTAGTGACTCAGCTGCCTCCAGAGTGCTGTGGATGTATTGTTTGCCTCTGCAGCCACGAGTCCAGCACTCCATTCTTTCAACACAAAGGCATTGTTATTGACTAGTTTTGAAGGGAAATTTATTTTCCTCCGCCCTCCTAAGCCACAACTTCGACACCTCCTCCTCCTCCTCCTCTTCATAATAGTCTCAGTAGGATGTTCAATTATAGCTGAAAGCTCTACATATAAGTGACAGATTAAGAGGCTTGGCAGGTTGCTGCTATAATGTTCATTTCACCTGTTGGTTTATTTTTCTAACCGGCAGGCACTGGGCTTCAGGTGAGGCTTTTGACAAAAAGTGCTGAGCGCAGATGCGTCCCGTGGTCAGCCAGCCCTCTCTGCTGGGTGCTCTCAGCGTGGTCTCTCGCAGAGGTCATCTGGAGGGAACCTGTCTGCAGGGCATCACCCACGGCCATGGCACCTTTGATCTGGGTCCCCGTGAGGCCCCTTCAACCCCACCAAGTGATGGGAGAGCAGGAAGAAGCCTTCCAGACACCCCTCCTCCTGCCCCCAGCCCCTGGCACAAAGCCTGGCACATGGTGGGTGCTGCATAAAGTCTGCAGGATGAAGTGCTCTGAAGCAGTGAGCCTTAAGTGCCTATAATTTGCTTCAGGTGGAGATAAAGGGGAGAACTACAAATTGTCACCCACGCAACACCTCTTGAAATTATAGAAGAAAAATGCCTTTTCTTTTCATGTTGGCTTCCAAAGGAATTGAGCTGGCTGAAAAGTTCTTTTGGGTTTTTCCATAAAGATTGAAGAGAAAACTCGAATGAACTTTTGGGCCAACCCAATATACGTCTAACCCCACCCACTCTGCCCAGCTTCCTGTTTTCCTCCAAGGACCCTCCTAGGTGTCTCTGATGTCCCTGGGGTCTCACTGTTCTCAGCTCACCTCTTCAAGGGGCATCCTCTCTTAACTCGAGGCCAAGGCTTTCCAGGCAACTTTGCCCTATTAAAGGCTTATTAAAGCAAGTCTTCTCCCTTCTAAAGAATGACATTCCAATGGTGGAATTTCAGATGGAACAGCAGTTTCCACCATGTTTTCAGCCTGCTGTCACCTTCCAGATACAGGAGGTTGCTGCTTCGGATACCTTGAAGCTTTAGTGGTCGGGCACTGCCGATTTTTAAAAAAATCTTTGTTGACTTATTTGAATGGGCCAGGTCTTAGTTGTGGCATGTGGGATCTAGGTCGCTGCCCAGGGATCGAACCTGGGCCCTCTGCATTGGGGGCATGGAGCTTGTAGTCACTGGACCATCATGGAAGTCCCCACTGCTGCCTTTGACTGGGCTTTGTCTCTCCTTGGAGGTTGGGATGAGGCCACCAAGCATCTGCCTGGTGGTACCTCTGCCTTCTGCCTCTGCTTCCGAGATCTTTCAGAGCCTGGAGCCCTGTGCTCAGAACACTCAGCGCAGGCTTGTCCTTCCAGAGCCTTCTCAGGTTGGGGCCTTCCTCAGGGGCTTTCTTTTATGCCAGAGCTCGACCTTACTGTCTGATTAGGGTATCTTTCTTTCGTGTTCCTGGAGGTCTCTGTACTTCAAATGGTATTTGAATTTCCTCTGTGTTGTTTCCTCCCAGTAGCTGCAAGTTCCGCAAGGGCAGGAATAGCTATTCTTATTTACATTCCTACTGTCTAGTACACCTAATTATAAACGCAGGCAAAAATAAGGATAAAGAGGGAGAGAGAGACACTGAGAGGAGAAGGAGAAACATGGGAGGAGAGGAGGGAAGGCAGGAGGGTGGAGGAATGAGAAAACCACAGGTCAGACACCCAGTGTCTGTTCTTTCCAACTAGTCTAATAGCAATTTGCCAATGTAGCTCTAAGAACTGTGTGTGTTGTGTTAGTTGCTCAGTTGACTCTTTGTGGCCCCGTGGACTGTAGCCCGCCAGGCTCCTCTGTCCATGGGCTTCTCCAGGCAAAAATACTGCAGTGGGTAGACATTCCCTTCTCCGGGGGGATCTTCCTGACCCAGGGATCAAACCTGGGTCCATCCCACATTGCAGGTAGATTCTTTATCGTCTAAGCTACCAGGGAAGCCTAAGAGAACTGGTATTATATATACATCCTATGGATTTGAGTTGCCATCCAGAGAGTGGGTGATATTGGGTTCTTTTGCTGGGAGCTGGGGCACATGTCTTAGAACTGTGATGCACTCATAGATCATTAAACTCAAGGTTTTTTCTTCCATCTCATTGGTCCAAGTAGTTACTGTTAGTAACCAGTCTGATCTTAAGCCCCACTTTGAAGTTGGATACCGTGGGTGTTTTACATTTAGCCTTTATCAGCAACCAGTTGGTGTCTTGTAATTGCAAATTATTTGAGCAAGAGGCGAATTGTGTAGCAAGAATCTGAAAAGGTCAGGGGAGCTGTGTCTAAAAAGATGCAGCGGGAGGATTAAGAACCTTCACTTGAAACATTAATTTTAGACAATCACGAAGCCCCACTTAATTAAACTGGAGGAAATGCGTGTGGTATTCAGTCCTTCTGCGATGAGTAAGCTGGGGTAGCGCTTCCTGATGAGTGCTATGAATGTGTGTGTGAGTGTGTGTGCATGTGTGTGCAGGGCACATGTGCAGCCAGGGCTAATGTGGAGTGCCACACCCTGGTTGGCTGTAGGGTTGTCAGGTCCAGCATGGATCCTGAGTGGTCAGTGCCCAGGCATGCAAATTATTCAAATTATTCAAGAATCTTCTCTGAGCAAGGAGACTTCAAGGTGTCCTAGAGACAAGGAGGGAACTACAAATGCCCCCACTTTTGAAGAAAATGGCAACCCACTCCAGCTCTCTTGCCTGGAAAATTCCATGGATGGAGGAGCCTGGTAGGCTATAGTCCATGGAGTCGAAGAGTTGGACACGACTGAATGACTTCACTTTCACTTTTCTGAAGAATAAAGCTTCTCCCCGCCTCCCCATGGCTGAAGCACTGAGTTAACACAAGCTCAGTGACTGAATCCCAAGTCCTCCACGCCTTTCCCAGGGCAGGCCTTTTCTCTCTCCCTCCTTCACCTTCCTTTCTGTCCCTGCCATTCTTTGCCTCCACCTTCTCCTTGGTCTTTTCTTTGACACTATTTACCTTTTGCCCCTAAACCCTCTTTTCTCCCAGAGTCATTTGCATCCCTGGGACATGCCACCTTCCCCAAGAAAGTGGAGCACAGCCTTATTGGAGGGCTGATGGCACCCTGTCCCATCTGCCCCCTTCCACTTGCTGCTGACTCTCCAGGTCAGGGCCCGGCCCCAGGCCCCTGCTCAAATCACTTTCCTCCACGTGCTGCTCCCTCTCCAAACAACACCCGCCTTCGACCCAGCCCCGTGGAACACAGTGCCAGCCTGGTTTCTTTTGTTTCCACGTGCCACTCTGTGCCCCCCACCCTGGCATCACCTGTTTAGACTCAAGCAACACACCATCACTTCTTTTTGGTTCTCCTCATAGCCTGGAAGGTGCTTTGGGAAAAAAAAAAAAAAGATCAGTTTTTTATTGAGCAGTTGACGCAGATACTGAATTAGCTCATCTTAGGCCAGTCCACTTCCTGAAGGGCGAAGGTCAAGGCCAGAGTGAGCACGGAGCCTCTGAGCTGAGCTGACTTTTTGGCAAGTCCATGGGGAGGCTCAGTCCATCTGAAAGGAGATCAGTCCTGAATGTTCACTGGAAGGACTGATGCTGAAGTTGAAGCTCCGATCCTTTGGCCACCTGATGTGAAGAACTGACTCATTAGAAAAGACTCTAATGCTGGGAAAGACTAAAGGCTGGAGGAGAAGGGGACAACAGTGATGACTGGTTGGCTTCACCAACTCTATGGACAGGACTTTGTGCAGGCTCCAGGAGTTGGTGATGGACAGGGAAGCCTGGCGAGCTGCAGTCCATGGGGTCACAGAGTTGGACATGACTGAGCGGCTGAACAATAACACGGGGAGGATGAGAATGGGACCGGGGCTCTAGGCTTTGGAGCCAGAAAATTGAGGGTTTAAACTCTGATTCTATCACTGACCAGCGGGGGGACACTGGACAAATGATCCCACCTCTCTGAGCCCCCATTTCCTCATCATTAATGCTACAATCCCCATAATAGCCTCCCGGTTGCCATGGAGAGTAGACGGGCTGATATTGCCAAGTGTTTGCACATGCTATTTTTCTTCTCTCTCCTGATTGCCGTGGACAGGGGACTCCGGTGCCCAGCCCTGCGGCAGCATCTCTGGACTGCTGCCTGTTTATACCAAGAGGGCACACGTGAGTCCTGGGCAGGGAGGCATCGTGCCCAGGCCCAGCTGGCTGGGGCTGCTCACAGCTGCCCTGGGATACTGGGGAAGTTAAGCCGACACCTCGGGGGTGGACGGCAACCTGCTTGTGCTCAGACTCCAAGTCTAGTCCACCTTATCCACTTCCCGTGGAGTCCCACCCCAAGGTCATAGGTGCAAGGCCTTGCACCAAGGCCACAGGAGCAGAGCCCAGAAGCAAGGTCATCTCTGGAACTGGCTGAGACCCTTCGTAACTCTTGCCAGAAGCCACCCCTGACCCCCGACCCCCCAGGAGTCACTGGCCAGGTCCTTACCCCATATTAGGCAAAAATGCCCACCCTGGTATTCATCCTATAGGCCCTAACCTAATGTTACCCTTCCAGCAGGAATTTTCTTTGTCTCAGGCTATAAATATTGGCTACTAACCCATGAAAAGCATCGGCTCTCCCTTGAGAGACACTGCTAACAGTGTCCTGTGGACACTCCCTGGTCTGTCAGGAGGTTGGCCGGCTGTGCTCACAGTGCTCTCATTATCTCTGCTCTTTGTTCTTAAAAAACCCACTCCTTTTCTGCACTACTGTGTGTCTGAAAATTCTTTTCCAACCGGTGTTCGGTCTGCCAGGACCCTTCCTTGGACAGACGCTATGACACTGGGGACCTGGGATGCAGACAGCTTTGGTGCCCACCAGAGGCTGGCCTTTCGTGGACAAACCCACTACTACAAGATGGCGCTCCCTCACCTGCTAGAAGATCCTACTACAAGATGGCGCTCCCTCACCTGCTAGAAGATCCTACTACAAGATGGCGCTCCCTCACCTGCTAGAAGATCCTACTACAAGATGGCGCTCCCTCACCTGCTAGAAGATCCTACTACAAGATGGCGCTCCCTCACCCGCTAGAAGATCCTACTACAAGATGGCGCTCCCTCACCTGCTAGAAGATCCTATTACAAGATGGTGCTCCCTCACCCGCTAGACTTCCCTACTGGCTCATAGGGTAAAGCGTCTGCCTACAAAGTGGGAGACCCAGGTTCAATCCCTGGGTCGGGAGGAGCCTCTAGAGAAGGAAATGGCAACCCACTCCAGTACTCTTGCCTGGAAAATCCCATGGACAGAGGAGCCTGGCAGGCTACAGTCCATGGGGTCGCAAAGAGTCGAACACGACTGAGCAACTTCACTTTCACCTGCTAGAAGATCCTAGGGGACCTGACAAGCTTTACACAGCATCTTCAGATAGCTTTCACCTGCATGTGGTCACAGAGCTCTCAGAGGGCACAGGGTGCTGGGTTTCATACACCCTCACCCAAGAAGAGGACCTACCGCCCACCCCCACCATGGCATCATGATTCCAGAGTAAGGAGGTAAGAGAAGGCACTTTGGAGTCTGGAAGACATCAGTTCAATCCTTCCCCTCACTGGTTATCTCCCTGAGCTTCAGTTTCCCCGTCTGTGAAAACAGGGATGATAATACCAACCTCATGGGATGGTGGTGAAGATAACATGAGCTCATGTAGGCAAGCTTAGAGTCAGTTCAGTTCAGTTCGTTGGCTCAGTCGTGTCCGACTCTTTGCGACCCCATGAATCGCAGCACGCCAGGCCTCCCTGTTCATCATCATCTCTCGGAGTTCACTCAGACTCATGTCCATCGAGTCCGTGATGCCATCCAGCCATCTCATCCTCGGTCTTCCCCTTCTCCTCCTGCCCCCAATCCCTCCCAGCATCAGAGTCTTTTCCAATGAGTCAACTCTTCGCATGAGGTGGCCAAAGTACTGGAGTTTCAGCTTTAGCATCATTGCTTCCAAAGAAATCCCAGGGTTGATCTCCTTCAGAATGGACTGGTTGGATCTCCTGGCAGTCCAAGGGACTCTCAAGAGTCTTCTCCAACACCACAGTTCAAAAGCATCAATTCTTCGGCGCTCAGCCTTCTTCACAGTCCAACTCTCACATCCATATATAACCACAGGAAAAACCATAGCCTTGTAGAGTAGAGCCTGTCAAGAAGTTCCTAAACATATTACGAAACCCACAGTGAGCACAGCCCATAGTCTACTGCCCGGAAAGAATGCAGTGGTGGCAAAATGGAAGACCTTCACAATATTCTCCCAAATTGGTGTTTGGATGGCCCCCTTCTGGGATGGTGGACTCTCTGAGCCTAGGGTTGATGGTCTTCCACCTGAGACTCCTGAAGGACAACAGGGGACAAAAAAAGCCAAATACACACAAGGGTCTGGGCATCACGGCGGCTCGCTGGAGCGGCTGAGTTCTCCCATCTTGGGATGTTGATGTGTGTGAGCCGTGAAACGGGGCCTGCACCGACATCGTTTTAATAAGGCTCCAGCACTTGCCCGGGTACTCCAGAGTCTCCGCTGAAATCGTTTTTGCTGTCAGAAGCTGACATTATAACGACATTTCAGGAGAGACTCCCTGGGAAATCATTGCTCATTTCCTTTCAGGCAGTTCGTTCACCTGCAGAAATCAGCCTGTTTGGGTCTGCTCTGCGGCAGCTGGCGATTGACATGATCCCCTAAGTCAATTTTGCAGCTGAGTGGACTGAGGTCCCAGAAAGCCAAGGGCCTGAAGTGGAGAATATGGAGCAGGTGACTCATTAAGGCTTGAGTCCAGGGCTTGAGCCCGGAGGAGGGGCAGCCCATGTGTGCCTGAGTTTATTTCTGATCTTTTGAGTTTTTAAAATGTATTTATTTTCCTACTCAGCTCACTTTGATTCTTCATCTGATCCTCACCGTCTGATGCTATAACTTTCTTCTGGCACCTTCCATTCTGTTCTGTCCAAGGTGTTTGGAGACTTGTTCCCTTCTCACCATGTACTTCTCACTCAGTCCCACCTCAGCAGATGACCTTGCCTTTGGTTTCCCAAGAAGATCGAGACTCACTAGAGTGATCCCTGGACATCGCCCTTCCGCTTCAGTATGTCTCTGGTTTGTCATCCCCTCCTCTTCAATGTTTCCAGGTTTAGACGATGAAGCAGGCCTTCTCGTCACCAGAGGCAGCCTCTGATGCCATTCCTTTGGCCTGGGTCTTGGGTTTTCTCCTGAATAGCCTCACTTTCTCTCCGCTTAACTAGTCACCCGCATCAGTTGCCACGGCTTTCTCACCCCTTGGTGTCCACGCTCAGCTGCTCAGTGGGGTCTGACTTTTTGTGGCCCCGTGGACTGTAGCCTGCCAGGGTCCTCTGCCCATAGAATTTTTCCAGGCAAGAATGCTAGAGTAGGTGCCATTCCCTTCCCCAAGGGATCTTCCCAACCCAGGGATCGAGCCCAAGTCTCTTATGTCTCATGCATTGGCAGATGGATTCTTTACCCCTTCAGACCCTCAGTGGCTACCTCCCCTAGAATCTACTCAAATGGCACCCCTGAAGGTCAGAGGTGTCCTTCCAAAGGTCAAGCTGCCCCATGCTCATCACTCAGTGCTCTATAACCATGAACACTCTTAACAACCCATCTTCCTTGGAACTCTTTCCTCCATGGGCCTCTATGACACTCAACTCTGAGCTCTCGCCAAACTTCTGACTGCTTTTGTCTCTCATTCAAAACTCATGTCTACAAGCCCTGTGGGAGGGTGACCCTCCAAGCTGTATCTCTACTTTGACTTATTTTCCAAGTTATGGACCTCTGTCTCAAAAACTCCAAGAGTCTTTCCACATGGGTAGGCTTCCAACATATCACAAGGTGTGTGTGGTCAAAGCTGAGCTGACTGCATCCACAGCACAGTTATCACGTCAGGGAAGGAAGAGGAATGGTTGAGTGTGTAAGTGCTGAGTCAGCCTGTTTATATTCAAAGCCTGTCTTGCCCTTCTAACCATGTGATAGAGGCCAAATTATTGAACCCCTCACTGCCTCTGTTTTCCTATCTGTAAAATGAGAATAATTGTCAAACTGACTTCATGGGGTTGTTGTGAGGATTAATTGAAAAAATACGCATAATGTTCTTTGACAGGTGCCTGGTCAGTGTTACTGACCATATATTCTGAAGACTTTTGAGTTTTCTGGACATATTTCTCTTTCCTCCATCCCAACTTGTGTCTGCATCTCACATTTCCTTTTCCGAGCCTTTCAGCTTTACCTAGTGATTCAGGCTGGGCTGGTGCACTTGGCTTTGAACTGGTATCCTTATTTCTAGGCTCTTCCACTCAATCTAGCCTGCACTTTTCTGCAAGAGTAATATTCTCCAAGCCTTCGTTTTATTTGCTCTTCATGTCTTCATTGTTTTTTGTAGGAGAAAGTTTTCCACAGTCTGAATCCACACCTGTCTTCTCCATCTGCTATCCCATCCCTCACCTAATCACTCTGTTCCAGGTGGGCTCCGTGTTCTATAGACACACCCTGCTCATCTCAATCTTCACCTTTCACCCACGAGGTCTCCTCCTCATGCTCCTAGTATCTCTTTAAGCCCTTGGTTTTCACCAACACTCGGATGCCTACAGCACTCACACTTCAAGACTTTTGTTAATGGACTTGATCATGTACAATTGTCTGGTCAGTGGAAGCCAGTCTTCCCCAAAGACTGGGAGCTCCTTGAGGATAATGACTGTGTCATGCGTTCCTTTATACCCCTAGAGCATCTAGCATAAGGTTGTGCTGCTTCCAGTACAATCTCATAAAGATTTGTTGGCGATAAACAATAAGGTCCTACTGTATAGCCCAGGGAACTATATTTAGTCAGTCCTTCACTATTGGATGAACCATAATGGAAAATAATATAAAAAAGAATGTATATGTGCATTAGTGAGTCATTTTACAGCAGAAATTAACACTACATTATAAGTCAACTATATTTCAATAAAAATACATTTTAAAAAAGATTTGTTACTAATTTGGCCAAATAATAAAATATCAGATTTCCCATTCACTGCGACTATATACAAAAAGTTAAGAAGGAAAATCCTTGCATTTTCCATGAGATTTAGTCTTTTCTTTCTTCAGACAAAGAGGTGTATGTGGGTAAGAGGGTTGGACTGGGACTCGGAGTTGGTTTAGGAAGACTTAGTTGGTAGAGGAAACTGAGATATTGACAATATCGAAAGAGCTAGTTTACATCTGAGTTTCTCAGCACTTTAAGGAATTGTGCCAGTGTATCCCATAGTTATTCATTCCCTGGCTTCCTGTTTCCTGTCTTACATTATGCAAATATTAATTAAACATTCCATTTTATTGGCTTCTGGAACCGTAGTCTTAAGCTATGTTGCTTACTGGTTGCCTGAGTGATGAATGACAGTTCTAGATCCTTCCTCTTTGGTTTGTGAAAACCCATCGTCTGTGCCCCGGCCATGGTGATTAGATGTGATGTAGGGTTGGCCTTTGAATAGCCAGGGGAGAATTCTCAGACCCCTGTTTGGGCAGTGACCCACCATGTGGTATGCAGAGCCATCCTTACTCAGGATGGCTGAAACTGACAAGTCAGGAGTGTTCCTGCTTCGGGACCAAAGAGGCACCTGGGATGAGGGGGTGTCAGTGATCCCCTCTTCACTACCCTCCTCTCTCTTCTATGGAGCAATGTGATCCAACAGAAGCATCCCTGAACCTTGTCCTCAAGACCCAGGGGCTTCCTTTCCCAGTGAAAAATCAACCTCATTTTAAAGCAGCCTCTCTGTCTGCACTTGGCCTGCAAGATTTTTGTGAACTTCATCAGTACTGCTGACAAACTGAGAGATGCCCAAATCTCAACAGAAATCAATCAAGTGGTACGATTTTGGGAGGAAAAAGTTGCTTTGTTTTCTGACTTGTACCGCAAACAGCGGCTCCAATCTGTCATTATGACTGAGAACATGTCACAACAATCTGTTTTTATTCTTTAGGAAAGAAGAACAGCATCTTGCTCTCCTCCAGCTATGGCTAATTTGGAAAATTTGCAAGCTGACATGCAACTTGATTAAAATGACCCGGAGCCACTAATTCTTTTAAAATGCAACTCAGTGCTCACAACCCCAGACCTTCTGTAGCCTGGTTATCTCCTTCACAGCTTGCTTTTAAAGGGAGGAAGAGGGTAAGGAGAGAGAAAGACCTGTATTATAATCTACAGAGAGATTTAAAATTATTTTTTATTTTCCCCCTTCAGCTCTACTGTCACCATGGATTTCCTTGACAGCCCAGAGGAGAGGAAAAGCAGAGTGACGTTTCTTAGATACTAGGGTGGGTTTCTTGTCCGGAGTACAGAGCAGGCATGTGACTCAAATGAAGCATCTATAATGGCGTTGGAGGCTGTTTTGACATTGTGGTTTCAGCCCCATTCCATACTTTCAGAAAATATGTAAGAATCTGTCCTAGACTGAATTGGCTCCCTAGGTCTTTGTCAAACCCTGGCTACACCAAGAGCAATGTTATTTCCTTTTAGGGAAAGCAATGAATAAAAGAAAACAGTAAAAATTTTGGTCCATTCCAGGACCGGGAATCATAGCATTTCACATAATAGAAACTGAGGCAGTGCTCAGGGATCAGAGTGCAGGTTTGGTCTATAAATACACTCTTAGGAATATCTCACTTTTCTTCATGGCATCTAAAAGTAGTGTATTATTGGCCCATTGGAGGGAGGGTGTTAATGTAGGAGGTGTTAATGTGGGCTGGCATGGGTACCCGCAGCTGTTTTGTTCACTAAAACAATGTATAATTATTAGGAGACAATGTATAATTACACATTGAATTGTGTGCTGCAAACGGTAAGTGCTGGCATTCTATCTCAGAGAGGGGAGAGCTAATGCCTGCTGAGACCGTGTAAATGCAGAGACTCATTTGTTGGGGAATGTACAGTAATGAGAATCATTTCTGTATCTGTTGCCTTGGCAACCTATTCTAAAATGATGTAGATAAAGAGCTAGCTACACTTATCAATGAAGCCGGTGTGTCTTGGGAAGAAAAGCTGCCGAAAACAAGGCATCAAGCATCAGACCAAACTGACTTTGTTTGGTCGATGGCTCTGTTCAAAATCGGGTCAAGATGTGGAATGAGGGATCAGGCCTTAAGGCCGTGACTATCAGCAGTGCTCCACACGACACCCTGGTCAGACACATCCACTGTCAGTTCCGAGCGCCATTAATCAAGTCAGGCTCCTTGTTCACGGTGGAACTTCTGAATGGGGTGTTTCTGTGTGGATGGGTAGAAACAGAGATGCCAGAGGAGACGCTCTAGGGTGGGTGAGGGTGGCATGCTCCCCCATTTGGAAGGATATCTGGACATTTCGCCCCTTCTTTCTGGTTTCTCTTGCGTGCATGCGTACTAAGCGGCTTCAGTCGTGTCCGACTCTTTGTGATCCCGCTTGTGACCCCATGCGATTCCCTGCCAGGATCCTCTGTCCATGCAATTCTCCAGGCAAGAACACTGGAGTGGGGCGCCATGCCCTCCCCCAGGGGATCTTCCCAACCCAGGGATTGAACCCAGGTCTCTTATATCTCCTGTGGGCAGGTGGGTTCTTTACCACTAGCCCCACCTGGGAAGCCCCTGGTCTCTCCTGACTTAGTGTAAATTTGCAATCTGATTTGGAAGGAACGATATGTTAATGGTTAGCTTTCTTTCTGTGGCTGTGTCACATGACTTGAGGGATCTTAGCTCCCCGACCAGGGATTGAACTCAGGTCCCGGCAGTGAAAGCACTGAGTCCTAACCATTGGAGCGTCAGGGAATTCCCAGTTAGCTCCTTTTTAAAGACGAGGGAAACAGGGCCAGGGAAGCTCAGGACCAAGACCAGGACTTGATTTGTTCTCCCTGCCGCCAGTCTGAGTAGAATCCCTCAGGAATCCCATCGCCCACCTCCCTGGCCTCGGGACCTGCACTTTTGTTTTCGTCTTTTATTCAGTGTAAGCCCTGACAAGGTCTCACTCTGTGGTTCTGGGTTCGAATCCTGCTCGATCTGTATGCAATCTGAATCTGGAACAAGGCTTCTGGGGGATGGAACGGGTGGGGACAGCCAGCTCCCACGTCACCCTGGGTTGAGGCAGGCAAGGCCTCTGGGTCATGTGTATAACTGAATCACTTTGCTGTGCACTGGAAACTAAGATAACACTGTAAATCGACTGTACTTCAATTTTTTTAAAAGCGTGGAAGAGGGCCTGGGTCACCTCGTGAAGGGCACCCACCAGTATTTGTGTTGTGCTAAAAGCACCATGTGAGTCAGGAGTAAACTTTTATGGAGGAAACCACCGAAATTTTAGGGCTTCTTGTTACAGCAGCTGGCTTTACCCTCACAAGCACACTAGGTGTGACGGGGCAGTGCCTTAGTAAGTACCCAATAAAAAAAGAAAAGAAAAAAGATTTAGAGGCCAGCTACACTGGGGAAACACTGACTTCAGCTGGTTTCCTGGCTGCAGGATGGCCCCGACTTTACAGGCAAAAATGGGCTATCAATCTCCACGCGACCCAGCGGACAGTGTTTGGCCGAGTGTGGGGTTTTTTCAGTGCTTATGAGCATGTTGTGGTTCTGCAGAAGTCAGGGCGAGCTAGCACGTGGTGCGGGGGCAGGTGTTGAGTGTCGGGGTGAGGGCGAGCAAGGAGGTGGCCTGTGTGGGCTTTCTCTCCCCTGCCCCCCCTCGGCTCCAGCGTTTTCGTTCTGTGCTCAGTCCGCACGTGAGCTGGTCTCCACGGTGTGTTTCTGGCCCTTGCACGCACAGCTCTGCCTGGTTCTCTGCTCGGCTGTTCTTTGTGTTTTTCTAGAGCCCAGCTTCCACGTGAACTGCCTCTCCCCTAAGGGCAGCCCTTCCCATCCTTGATCTTCTCATTGCATCACTTGCATGCGCTTTTCGCCGACTTCACTCCTCCTTGCAGCTTGGCCTGTGGCCCGTGTGTCTGTCCCTCTCCTAAGATGTGACTTCTTTTTTTTTTTTAATTAACTTATTAAACTTTTTTTTTAACTGGAGTACAGTTGATTTAATGTTGTGTTAGTTTCAGGTGTCAGAGAAGGAAATGGCAACCCACTCCAGTATTCTTGCCTGCAAAATTCCCTGGACAGAGGAGCCTGGTGGGCTATAGTCCTTGGGGTCACGTGGAGTCGGACACCACTGAGCGACTGAACTCACATACACACAGTAGTTTCAGGGGTACAGCAAAGTAAATATTACCCATACACATACGTCCGTCCTTTTTTAGATTCTTTCTCCACATAGGCAATTTCCGAGTGCTGAGGAGAGTTCCCTGGGCAGTAAGTAGTAGCTACCTATTTTATATAAAATAGTTTGTGTATGTCAATCCTAACCTTCCAATCTCCAACCCTCCCCCACCCTTACCCCTGGTAAGCATAAGTGTATTTCCTACACCTATAGCTCTATTTAGATGTGAATTCTTCAAAGTAAAAATGGATACTTGCTATCTGCCTTTTCAGAGATTAAGTCACTAGCCACTGCAGTCTCTGACCTTCAATACACCCTGAAAGGAGTTCAGGGCAGAGATCAGGAATGAGGCACTCTGTGTTCTGGGAAAACCTGTCAGAACAGGTCTTCAGATAGATATTTTCAAAGGAAGATTTTGTAAGTTCAAATTCTTGAATTTCCTCATATCTAGAAAAACACTGAAATCATTGGTGGCTCCTCGTGGCTAGCAGCAACCCTCAGCCAAAATATGCGGATTACGTGGATCTCACTTCATCAAAATCACGTATATACTGACTTACCCCCTATCTCTTTGGAGCAGCTCTTCAGACCTATCTGAGAGGCTGTCTCCTAAGCTATAGTCCTCATTTTACCCCCAAATAAAACAACTCATAACTCTGGCACTATGCATTTTTGTTCAGTTGACAGAAGGAAGTTGCCACATGCAATTCATTTAAAAAACAACAGCAACTTGGAAACAGTGTCAGACTTTATTTTTTTGGGCTCCAAAATCACTGCAGATGGTGACTGCAGCCATGAAATTAAAAGACGCTTACTCCTTGGAAGAAAAGTTATGACCAACCTAGATAGCATTTTCAAAAGCAGAGACATTACTTTGCCAACTAAGGTCCGCCTAGTCAAGGCTATGGTTTTTCCAGTGGTCATGTATGGATGTGAGAGTTGGACTGTGAAGAAAGCTGAGTGCCAAAGAATTGATGCTTTTGAACTGTGGTGTTGGAGAAGACTCTTGAGAGTCCCTTGGACTGCAAGGAGATCCAACCAGTCCATTCTGAAGGAGATCAACCCTGGGATTTCTTTGGAAGGAATGATGCTAAAGCTGAAACTCCAGTACTTTGGCCACCTCATGCGAAGAGTTGACTCATTGGAAAAGACTCTGATGCTGGGAGGGATTGGGGGCAGGAGGAGAAGGGGTCGACAGAGGATGAGATGGCTGGATAGTATCACTGACTCGATGGGCGTGAGTTTGAGTGACCTCCGGGAGTTGGTGATGGACAGGGAGGCCTGGCGTGCTGCGATTCATGGGGTCGCAAAGAGTCAGACACGACTGAGCGACTGAACTGACTAACTGACTGATGTTAAAAAAAGAAATTGAACTGAGTAAATTTGAAGGTTTAACTGGTTTAATTCAATGATTCCTGAATGGGTGGCATACAACCTCATAAGGGGCTTTCCTGATGGCTCAGCTGGTAAAGAGCCTGCCTGCCAATGCAGGAGATGGAAGAGACCTGGGTTTAATCCTAATCCTTGGGTCAGAAAGATCCCCTGGAGGAGGGCATGGCAACCCACTCCAATATTTTTGCATGGAGAATCCCATGGACAGAGAAGCCTGGCAGGCTACAGTCTATGGGGTCGCAGAGTTGGACATGGCTGAGTGTGTGTGCCGATATGTGCACACACACACACACACACACACACACACCCCATCTAGTAAACAGCAGGGTACTCCAGGCGTTTGTACAAAATGGAAGGTTTCTATAGGAAGAAGGCTGGGGCAAGGGCGCTATTAGTGAGAGAGAGAGAAAGGATTAGTTTTAGCTCAGGCCATCTCTTCATGGGGAAAGGGGAGGAGGGAATGGCATGGATGTCAGCAGACAGAGTGCTTTTCCTCCTCTGGGTGGGGGGCAGGGGATGGAGAGGGCCCACATGGCACTGCCCAGAAAATTCCAGACTGGTTGACTAAGATTACATTTCTGGTTAAGTCATGTATTAAGCCTTGGCTTAGTGTCATGGGCTTTAGCGCAAGAGACACCATTATGGACCTGAGGTTTTCTCTTAACAAGTATAGTATACTTACCAAAGATAAGTGCACATAGTGTGAGCAGCTACTCTGATGGACTTTAACAAGCTTATCCCACCTGTGTAAGCAGTGTTCAGATCAAAAAACAGCATAACCATGCTCTAGAATCCCCCTCACGCTCTCTTCCGGCCACTACCCCATCAGGAGAAACACCATTCTGACTTTTACTCCCACAGATTAATTTTGCCCACTCTCATAATTTGCTCACAAAACCACATAGTACGTGCACTTTTGTCTCTGGGTGTTGAGAGAATCATCCGTGTTCCGTATTTTTATGTAGCTGTAGGCCATGCTTTTTGTATTCGTTGTGTGAATAGACCATCATTTACTTATTCACTCTACTGTGGATGGATAATTATGTAGTTTCCAGTTTTATGATATTACAAATGGTGCCGCTGTGAACAGTCTAAGTTCCTAAGTGTTGGTAAACACATAGGCACACTTCTGTTGGAGACATACATAGGCGTGGATTTGCTGGGCCATGGGATATGAACATGTCTGCTGTTACAGGGTACTGCCAAACAGTTTCCAAAGTAATTGCCCCAATTACTGTATGAGAGTTCCAGTTGCTCTGATCTCTTGCCAACTCTCGGTAATTTCCTGCTTTTAATTTTTGTCATTCTGGTGGGGTCTAGTGGTATCACGTTGCAGCCGTAGTCAGCATTTCCTTTGTGACTAATGGACACCTTTCTTATGTTTATTGCCCATTTGGACATCATATTCTGAGGAGCGTTTAAGTCTTTTGTCCTCTTTTCTATTGGATTCTATTGGATTTTCCTTTTTGGTTTACAAGAGCCCTTTATATATTCTGGTGTGGACTCAACTAAAAATTTCTCCATAGTCCCGACCACTTTACTACTGGTTTGCACATTCAGTAAAATTTTGCTGCATAAAATAGATCAAAAGGGCACCATCAGACTTGAAGCCTTGGAATGAGCTTCATCACCAGACTGCCTCCTTTCCTTCTTACCATAGCCTCTTGAGCAGTTAAACGGGGAGTATTCATAAAGGGTAAGTTTGAACAAGATTCAGAAAAGTCTCGGCATCCAGGTGAGCCTCATCACACTGGCTAGTCTATGAGAAGCTGTCTATTGAAGGTTCCTACCAGCAGTGATTTCCTGGCTGTTCCGCCTGGGTGACACAGATGATGCTCGAGTAATGGGATGGTCTTCATTCCTTCATTTATTCAACAAATATTTATCAAGCACTTGAGATACATTAGTGAATAAAAAAAAGATCTCTATAAGCAAAAGGACAAACATCCATACAAATATAATAAGTTATTAAACAGTGTAATATGTTGGAAGGTGATTAGTGCTGCATGAAGAGGGAAAGTAGAGAAGAGCTGACTCCCTGGAAAAATCCTGATGCTGGGAAAGATGGAGGGCAAAAGGAGAAGGAGGCTGCAGGGGATGAGATGCCTCACCAACTTGACGGACATGAATTCAAGCAAACTCTGGGAGACAGTGGAGGACAGAGGAGCCTGGTACCCCACAGTTCATGGGATCATAGAGAGCCGGACACATTAGAAGCTGAACAACAACAATAGGAGAAGGGCAAGCCCAGCCAGGAGTGTTCAGGGGGCAGTTGGCCACAGGAGGAGAGCCGGCAGCTGAGCAGAGATTGAAGGCGGTGAGGCCAGCGTCAGGAGGATATGCGAGGAGCATCCACAGAGGGGTGGGCTGGCGCAAAAGCCCTTGCTGAGAGCATGTCCATCACGCTCAGGTTGCAGCAAGGACAGGAGGTCACAGAGGTAACAGGAGTCCCAAGGCGGTCTTAAGTGGGCTTTGAGATGAAGTGACATTGGAGGATTTGCTCAGAAGCATCACACAATCGGACTTACATTGTACACGGTTCTGATTGCTGCTGTGCTGAGAATAGATGGAAGGGAGGAAGGAGAGAAATATGGAGGCCCCCTGGGAGGTATGTAATAAACCAAGTAAGAGATGCTGGTGGCTGGGACCAGGGTGGTAGCAGTGGCGGTGAGAGGTGGTCAGATCCTGGATCCGTTTTGCGGGTAGGTCTGGGTTTCCTGATGGAGTCAGTGTGGGGTGTGAGTGAAGACAGGAGTCAAGGAGAGCTTGGCTTCCACAAGACTCCCTGGGTCTGGTCTCCATTTATGATGATGACTGCTTTCCCGGGGTGCTGTCTCCTCCCACCTGGCCTGCAGTCCTCTTGACCCCATCTGACATCTGATCCCGGATCTTGATCCCTATCCCAGTTCAGGTAACTCCTCACCCAGTAACCACTAGTCCTCTTTTCAACCTATTGTTATAACAAAGACTCTTCCCATTTTCCCTGGGAGATTCACTTTGAGATCTAAAAGCTCGTTTTGAAAGTAAAAATAAAAGGGCACCATCAGACTTGAAGCCTTGGAATGAGCTTCATCACCAGACTGCCTCCTTTCCTTCTTACCATAGCCTCTTGAGCAGTTAAACGGGGAGTATTCATAAAGGGTAAGTTTGAACAAGATTCAGAAAAGTCTCGGCATCCAGGTGAGCCTCATCACACTGGCTAGTCTATGAGAAGCTGTCTATTGAAGGTTCCTACCAGCAGTGATTTCCTGGCTGTTCCGCCTGGGTGACACAGATGATGCTCGAGTAATGGGATGGTCTTCATTCCTTCATTTATTCAACAAATATTTATCAAGCACTTGAGATACATTAGTGAATAAAAAAAAGATCTCTATAAGCAAAAGGACAAACATCCATACAAATATAATAAGTTATTAAACAGTGTAATATGTTGGAAGGTGATTAGTGCTGCATGAAGAGGGAAAGTAGAGAAGAGCTGACTCCCTGGAAAAATCCTGATGCTGGGAAAGATGGAGGGCAAAAGGAGAAGGAGGCTGCAGGGGATGAGATGCCTCACCAACTTGACGGACATGAATTCAAGCAAACTCTGGGAGACAGTGGAGGACAGAGGAGCCTGGTACCCCACAGTTCATGGGATCATAGAGAGCCGGACACATTAGAAGCTGAACAACAACAATAGGAGAAGGGCAAGCCCAGCCAGGAGTGTTCAGGGGGCAGTTGGCCACAGGAGGAGAGCCGGCAGCTGAGCAGAGATTGAAGGCGGTGAGGCCAGCGCCAGGAGGATATGCGAGGAGCATCCACAGAGGGGTGGGCTGGCGCAAAGGCCCTTGCTGAGAGCATGTCCATCACGCTCAGGCTGCAGCAAGGACAGGAGGTCACAGAGGTAACAGGAGTCCCAAGGCAGTCTTAAGTGGGCTTTGAGATGAAGTGACATTGGAGGATTTGCTCAGAAGCATCACACAATCGGACTTACATTGTACACGGTTCTGATTGCTGCTGTGCTGAGAATAGATGGAAGGGAGGAAGGAGAGAAATATGGAGGCCCCCTGGGAGGTATGTAATAAACCAAGTAAGAGATGCTGGTGGCTGGGACCAGGGTGGTAGCAGTGGCGGTGAGAGGTGGTCAGATCCTGGATCCGTTTTGCAGGTAGGTCTGGGTTTCCTGATGGAGTCAGTGTGGGGTGTGAGTGAAGACAGGAGTCAAGGAGAGCTTGGCTTCCACAAGACTCCCTGGGTCTGGTCTCCATTTATGATGATGACTGCTTTCCCGGGGTGCTGTCTCCTCCCACCTGGCCTGCAGTCCTCTTGACCCCATCTGACATCTGATCCCGGATCTTGATCCCTATCCCAGTTCAGGTAACTCCTCACCCAGTAACCACTAGTCCTCTTTCCAACCTATTGTTATAACAAAGACTCTTCCCATTTTCCCTGGGAGATTCACTTTGAGATCTAAAAGCTCGTTTTGAAAGTAAAAAGATATTTCTTTCCTCTGGCATCCACACGAATGCATTCCTAATTCTCCCTGGGGCCACACGGATGACTGTGACTGATCAAGAAACAGTCACAAAAAAGAAAAGCGCGATTGATTAATATTTCAAACTCACTGTTCAGCTTGCTTATCACTGGTATGTTTCTTTCTACTTAGAATGAGGGATACAATTGTTGTGAGAGCTGAAAAATAACCAAAAGATGGTAGAGTTGAGGGTTTGCCTTTTATGTATGAGAAACACTGAGACCCATTGCGTGGGCTGGTCTTTTTAGTGACTGGACTGTAGGCTTTCTACCAGGCGGGAAATGATCTTTCCATGACAGTGGTTAAAACCAAGAAAACTGACCCCCAAGTGAAGTCACTTATGCTAAACCCCACTTGACAAAACCCAGACTTAACTTGATTAGTTTCAGCCTCTCCAAGAAATGAAGTCTTAAACCAGTCAATTAGGAATCAGCATAATCGCGAGGTCGTTTGCCTGATAGACTCCTGTGCATGCGTGCTCAGTGGTGTCCAACTCTTTGTGACCCCATGGACTGTAACCCACCAGGCTCCTCTGTCTGTGGGATTTTCCAAGCAAGAATACTGGCGTGGGCTGCCATTTTTGACTCTAGGGGATCTTCCCAATGCAGAGCAGATTCTTTACCACTATGCCACTTGGGAAGCCTGATAGATTCCTACCTTCTCCTAAAGGAAAGTGACCTTGTCACAACCTGGCGTAAGAATTTTCTAGCAGAACTTCCTCGTCCTGCTTCCTTCTGCCTATAAATGTCTTTCATTTTGTAGAGCTTCTCGGAGTCCGTTTCTCTCTGCTGGCTGGGATTGGATTTGATTGGGACTGGTTTTTTTTTTTTTTGCTCAAACAAACTCTTATCATCTATAATATGCCTCAGTTTATCTTTTAATGCAACGACCCTTCACTAGTCTGTGAAGTTTTCTGAGCTTTTCCTCTGGGCTTTATGATCCCTTTGGCCTTTTTTTCTTCCTCATTATCTGCCCTCTGACAGGCTCTGAGGTCTCCTGGTTTCCATAGCTGACACATTACACAGGCGCGTGGAAAGCAGATGTGACCCCCAAAGGCCCGGGGCTGTCTTTGGGTTCTCCGTGGAAACTTGGCCTAACAGTGGGGTCTTAGAGGGCTGTGCTTCAAGAAGGGCAGCCAGCCATCTTTTGCGTGCCCCCAAGCCCAGGGGCATGGCAGGCTCCTTCCAGCCCACGGGGGACCACTGCCTCTGCAGGTTCACCCCTGCACACACACAGCAGAGCCCAGCCACCCGCCAGGACTGTTCAGTGCATTCTTTCCGCTAGTCCCATGCTTCCTTACAAAAGCGGCCGTGTTTTTCCCTGGCTTGGGTGGTGTTTGAATTAACTTAAACAAACATAGGCAGAGCAGCTGGTTGGTGGGAGGGAAAGCTTGGTCTGGGGGTCCAGGCCAATACTGCATAATTTGTGGCCACCTCTGGTTGCAGGAATCCAAGCCCAGCCTCATTTCCGTGAGCCAGAATTTGCTGCTTGTGCCCTTGGAATGAAGGCAAATCGCAGTTGGTTGGCTGGTTGCTGACTGCTTTATAAAAGCTTACAAACGTAAGCCACATACTAAAAGGCACACATCCCCAGCTATACAGCACACAGAACTGGCTCAGTTTGCAGATGGGGGTGCTGAGGCTCAGAGGGATACGGTGAAATCATGACCCAAGGTCACAGGCAGGGCGAGGCAGAGGTAGGGTTCACAGTCACGGCTCCCAGGACCCCACGTCCCAGTGTTTCCACACGGCATTGCTGTTGAAGGGCCTGACAGCTTTGTGATCAGATGCGTGTTCTGGATATATCTCTGTTTCCAAGTGGGTCACCAGGCTTGGTCTCCGCCTGAAATGTCAGGTACCGGCTCAGCCCCTGCCTCCAGCTGCTCCCTGGTCTGCAGAGCCTCCCTGTATCGGATCTATTTACCCTTTTCTGGGGGTCTGACAAGCACCATGGGACCTCCATCTCTAAACTCAGAGATGACAACGAATACATTGTCCTCTGAGGCTCCTTTTACGCTGGCTCTGTCCTTTTGTGGAACACGACAGCTGGCAGAATGGGCAAAGTGAGGGCCTAGGGGCCAAGCAGCTGCTCGGAGTACAGGCTTTGCATTGTTTGGTGGGTGTGGATTTGAGGGTGCATTTATTTAGGGAGGTGATTTGGAGACACTGGAGACACTCTTGTATCTGGGACCTCATCTATAAACAAGGGGATTGGGTAGTAATCTACCTCATCCTTCCCAATTCTAAAATACTGTGCCTGTCTTTATAAAAGTAAGCAAACAAGCTAAACAGTAAAGCCAAAAATTTTTATTGTTCATTCACTAAGTCATGTCCAACTCTTTGCGACCCCATGGACTGCAGCAGACCAGGCTTCCCTGTCCATCACCAACTCCCAGAGTTTGCTCAAACTCATGACCATTGAGTCAGTGATGCCATCCAACCATCTCATCCTCTGTCTCCCCTTTCTCCTCTTGCCCTCAGTCTTTCCCAGAATCAGGATCTTTTCCAATGAGTCGGCCCTTCCAGCAGGTGGTCAAAGTATTGGAGCTTCAGCTTCAGCGTCAGTCCTTCCAATGCATTTTCAGGGTCGATTTCCTTTAGGATGGACTGGTTTGATCTTCTTGCAGTCCAAGGGACTCCCAAGAGTCTTCTCTAACACCACAGGTCAAAAGCATCAATTCTTTGACACTCAGCCTTCTTTATAGTCCAACTCTCACTTCCATACATGACTACTGGAAAGACCATAGCTTTGACTAGATGGACCTTTGTCAGCAGCCTAAAGAGTTGACAGTGGTGGCCTGAAGAAGCCAAAATTATCTCCCTAGGCCAATGCACCCTCAAATCCACATCCACCATGGCTGACATCTGTGATTTAGGCATTGGCATTTATGGTTATAAGATTCTAATATGGTTGCTGCTGAAGTTTTGTCAGAAAATTTAAAGCAGTGCATGCTGGTAGACTTTAATCCCAAAAAGTCCTCTAAGCAATATTTCTAAAATATGTTTTGTCAAAGATGTGATGCTCTCTGCTTAGGTATTTCTCACAAACGCTCTCTCCAAACAAATCTCTTTGAAAATGCATTAGATAGCATGGTTACTTCAATTCCATATCTTCCTTTCTGTCTAAACTGAAAAAGCCAGTTCACGTTATTAATGACAAGTCATTTTGCGGACTGCCCGGGTTAATAGAAGAGATAACTGGCAAAATATAAATGTGTAATACTAACATGCTGAAGATAAAACAGAGGTCTAATGCTGAATGCGTAATGTGGAGGATGGAAGGAAAAGTTCCTGGCTGGCACAAAATTCCTGCAGATAAACAGGAAAGCTATGGCCCCAGCTGCTCCTTTGGTTTCCCAACTTGCTGTTTTCCTGCCTCTTTTTTTCAACTTACCCTCTTTGAACCTCAATCCTAGAATTCTAGAGTTTAAAAAGGGTCCTTAGGGAATCTGGAGGATGAGAAGTCAGAGACCCAGATAGGTGAGGGGACTCAGGTAAAGAAAGAATCATTTTATCCATTTCTGTGCTTGCCTCGACTCTGTCCCTGCAGCTGCCCTTCTTTGTCTTCCATGCATCAGTGCAGCCCAGGGAAGGGAAGAAGGGGCTTAACAGATTAAATACAGAGCAGAATGCATTCGCGGGCTTTCCAGGTGGTGCCAGTGATAAAGAATTCACCTGCCAATGCAGGAGATGTAGGAGATGCGGGTTCAGTCCCTGGAAGATCCCCTGGAGAAGTGAACGGAACCTACTCCAGTATTCTTGCATGGAAATCCCATGGACAGAGGATTCTGGCAGGGAATCCACAAAGAATTGGACACAACTGAGCGTATACGTGCATGTGCACGTGCGTGCATGCGCACAGACGCACACACACACACACACAGAGTGCACTCACAGCCCCAGCTTCACCACTCTCTATTTGTGTGGCTTTGGGAAAGTGACTTCACCTCTCTATACCTTAGTCTCTCCCTCTGTAAAATCAGTTGATACAGTTAAAGTTCTTTGCATTCTAGTGAATGTTCAGAAAAGTTAGTAGTTATTGTTAATATCTTGTAATTTGTAGGTTTGTTTTTGGTTATACAGTCTCTATCTGGAATCAGAAAACAGAAGACAGGACTGGAGGACCTCTTGACATCATATCTGGCTCAGGATTTCTGTATTTTCTTGATAGTATTCAAGTTTAGTATCAGAAAGAATGTGATAGTTGATGATTCTCTGTGTCCTTTGAATAGTAAGACAAGAGGATCAAAAATGTTTGCCTGCTCAATCATGTCTAAGTCTTTGTGAATGTAGGAACTGTAGCCTGCCAGGTTCTTCTGCCCTTGGGGTTCTCTAGGCAAGAACACTGGAGTGGGTTGCCATTTCCTTCTCCAGGGGATCTTTCCAACCAAGGGATCAAACCCATGTCTCCATTAAGACAAGAGGAAAAGGCACTTAACTGATAGCCAAGTCTACTGGTGGGTGCTATGATTTGAATGTTTGTTTCCCCTCAAATTCATATCTTGAAATCTTAATGCCCAGTGTGATGGTATTTGGAGATGGGGCCTTTGGGAAGTGATTAGGTCACAAGGGTAGAGAGCTCATGAACGGGATTAGTGCCCTTATAAAAGAAACCCTAGAGATCTCTGTTCTGCTTTCTGCCATGTGAAAATACAGTGAGAATTTGACAGTCTGCAATCAGAAGAGGGCCTTCACCAGGCACCACATCTGCTGGCACCATGATCTTAAACTTTGCAGCTGCCAGACCTGTGAAAAATAAACACTTATTGTTTATAAGCATGGTACTTTGTTGTAACAGCCCGAATGGACTAAGACAGAGTGGATTCCTGACCTCTGAGAGTGTGACATCTCCTTCAGGGTTAAATTTGAAGCAAAGCCAGGGACAAACAGCCATCGCATGTAACTGGCACTGAGGCCAAGAATTACCCTAAGTGACCCTTGGTATCTTTTTCACCGTAAGTAGTCTGGGCTTCCCATTGCAAAGCTTAATGAGTGGGTGTCACTTTAGAAATGTTAAGTGAATTCAATTCCCTAGTCCCAGGAGAAAAAGGAACTCATCCTTGGGGGTTATGAGAAAAAACTAAAAATTGGAGCTGAATAAATTGCTAAAATGCCAGGACACTGCAATTATGTGTGCATACCTGCTTTCCAGTTGCATGACCTTGGGCAGGTCACATCATCCCCTGAAATCTCAGTTGCTGCATCTATAAAAAGGGGAGAAAGTCAGTTTCTTCTTGGCAACACTGTAATGAGAATTGATGAGGCAGTACATTTCATGTGTTTAACATACCACCTAGCACATAGTAAGGACTTAATGCTAATTATTATTACAATTAATTTTTGTAAAATGGTTTTATAAAGCTAAAGTCTCATTTATTTATAACCCTTAGACATTAAAACTCAGCAAAAAAAAGAGTGTGTGCTGTTGCTTCAGTCGCGCTCGACACCTTGCGAACCTATGGACTGTAGCCCTCCAGGCTCCTCTGTCCATGGGATTCTCCAGGCAAGTATTTCTTCCTCCATGGGATCTTTCCAACCCAGGGGTCAAACTTGCATCTCCTGCATTGGCCGGCAGGTTCTTTACCTCTCGCACCACCTGGGAAGCACAAAGAGTGACACAACTGAGTGACTAATGCTTTCACTTTCAAAAGAGTGAGTATATGAGTATGTATAACTGATTCACTTTGCTGAGGGCTTCCCTGGTGGCTCAGAGGTTAAAGCGTCTGCCTGCAATGTGGGAGACCTGGGCTCGATCCCTGGGTTGGGAAGATCCTCTGGAGAAGGAAATGGCAACCCACTCCGGTATTCTTGCCTGGAGAATCCCATGGACGGAGGAGCCTGGTAGGCTACAGTCCACGGGGTCTCAAAGAGTCAGACATGACTGGGCGACTTCAATTTCACTTTTCACTTTCATTACTGATTCACTTTGCTGTACACCTGAAACTAACACAATATTGTAAATCAACTATAATAAAAAATTTTTAAAAGCCTCTGTATAAATATTCAATGAGAAATTATTTTCATCATTTATTTCTCAGTTAACTTTCCCAGCATTTAAATGGTAAATATGTGAGGAGGGGCAGGCATTCACCCTCATCTTACAGAGCCTTTTGAATGAGTAGTTTCTGGAGCTGCTCTGTGAGAAAATGCTCTTGTGTGTCTAAAAATCCCAAACTATTTGGAAAAACAAACAAAGCTGGACTGATCTGAGTTGATTGTTTTTAGAAATAACAGATTGACCAAATTCAACTTTTTCCTCCCTACTCCCATCAGCCAATTTTGGGATAGATATAATCTCATTATGAAACCTGACCCAGCTTGATTCTATGTGATTCAATCTCCAGGTTTAAATAATCTGGAATGCTCTGTGGAAGACCTTGAAAGATTTCCCAGCGAGAAATGGAAGGCTGACAAGCCAGAGAATGAATGAATTCAGGTTTTCAGTTTCTGGTGACTTTGATTAGCATCCGGCAAAGTTTGCTGGCTGTCTGTCTCCTGGCATTCACCCTCTTCCTCTCTCCATGATTTTGATCCCTCCTCTTCTGTGTCTGGAAGGACCACTGCAAGAAATTTCAGGGATGAGAGGGGTCAACAGCCTCACCCGGCAGATGAGGAGGCTTAGTTTAATGACTTTGCGTGACCAGCATCTATTACTCTTTGATGCTTTTTCTTGGTTCCAACACAATGCTCCATTTTCTTCAAGCAAGAGCTATTGAGGGAATTTCCAACCATTTCCCAGTTTCCATGTTCTTCATATCAAAACAGAAAAGCATCCTTATTAAAAATGTAAAAGTGTCAGCTCTTCCGATCTGGGTACACCTATCTATTTCCCCGGGAGATGGAGGGAGGGGGCCAGGGGTCTGGGGTTCCGGGTTTGGGGGGCGGCGCCAATGGGTAGGGCGAAGAAGACCTCCACTGCCCCCTTGTGGTCCCCCGGAGCCACCGAGAGTTACTGCTTCTGTAGCATCTGCCTGTCAAACCTCTCCGGCTACTTTGAGGTCTTTGCCAGTGCAGTCAGCATGGTGTCAGTGGAGCTTTGTTAGCGTTTTTCTTTCCAGTGCATTTTCCCCTTTCTTTGGCCCCGGGAAAGGGGAAGCTGTTGAAAGCCAGCAAAATTCGATACCCTGAAAAATTATCTGTGGGGAGGTAAGGGGTCAGGATCTAGGAAAGGACTCTCGAGATGAAATGCTGGCGAGGCTTGCAAGATCCTTGTCTCAGCTCTCTACAGAGTGGAGATTTATGGGGCAAAAGTCAGGCCTAGTGTTGGTACTTGTCATGGTTATCACCTAGTCAATTGGGGAAGTCAGGACAGATGAAGATTCGCTTCTTATCTCATTTATTGCCCCTGATTACAGTTCAAATTAGTTCTCACATCACATTCTGATAGTCTCAGACTCAATACCATCAGTTGAAATACTAACGATATTTTTCAGTGCAAAAAATGACTTTCAAGGCATGTATTACGGAAAGGATTATAATAAATTAAATGCCTAAACTGGCAGACTGCAAACAATTTTGACTTAGATCTAAATGTTTGCACTGGCTGTTTAAACATTTAATTTGTTAGAATGGAAGTTCCACCACAGAATAAGCATATTAATTAAACTTGGGCCTGAGCAACCTGAGTCATTCCCCACACACGGAGCATGACAAACCCGGACGGCAAGAGCCAATGTGCGTTGATTTCTCATTCTCCAAAAGAGCACGTTGCTTCTTTAAACCCTGCAGACATTAGGACTTTTAATGAATTATTCTGTCTTTCTGAGGCTACTTTTAGATGATGCTGTAGGATAATGTTGGTCTAGGAAACAACTTGGCTAATTAACTTTCAGGGAAGTTGTCACTCATAGATAATTGATTAAAGTGGGTACGTGGATGATCAGTTGTGTGACTTTACACCGAAAAAAATAGAAAAATGTAAAGGAGATTCAAAACAAAACCGCCAAAGATCAGCTTATCAAAAAGAAAGACTCTCACCACAACCACCGCCGTCTGCATCATCATTTTAACACCGTCACCATCATCATCACTGACACTATCACAACCACCATCTTCATCATCACCTTCACAATCGTCATCTTTGCCATCATCACCGCCATCATCGACACCATCCTTGTCCCATCCTGCGAGGCTTGTGGGATCGTAGTTCCCTGACCAGGGATTGAACCCAAGCCCTTGGCAGTGAAAGCACGGAGTCCCAACCACAGGACCAGCAGGGAATTTCCCCATCACCACATGTTTTGAAGCAGAGGGCTCTCCCAACTTAAATTTCCTTATCTGGTCCTCATTCTGCCACGGATTGGTAACGCGATGCTAGTTAAGGCGCTGGTCTTCTCCAAGCTTCAGATTCCTCATTTGTAAAATGAGGACATTTTTGTTAGGGACAGTAGAGCTAAGCTGTTGTAACAAAGAGGACCCCAGATACCATGATTCAAATAAGATAGCTTATTTCTTCATGAGAGGTAGCCCAGTTGAAGGTCGTGTACACATTGCTGTATTCAAAATGGATAACCAACAAAGACCGCTTGTATAGCATGTGGAGCTCAATGTTGTGTGCCAGCCTGGATGGGAGAGGGGTTAGGGGGAGAATGGATACATGCATATGGCTGAGTTCCTTCGCTGTGCATCTGACTCTACCACAATATTTTTGATCGGCTACACCCTGGCACAAAATGTTTTTGATGTTAAAATGAATTTAAAAAAGAAGTAACCCAGTTGTTTCAGGCTGACAGGTGAACATTTGACTCCTTCCTTTAAAACCCTTGATAGTGCTCCACTGCCTGCAGAACTAAATTCAAGGTCCTTTACAACCTGACCCCAACCTGCAGTTCTGATTTTCCCAGTCTTTGCCTTCCTACTCCAGCTTTGTCCTTGCTATGCTGTCCCCTCTGTCTGGAATCCCCTTTTCATCTTCCTCTACTGATGCTCTGTTCATTCTTCACGGCCCAACTCAAATGCTGTCTCCTTGATGAAGCTTTATACTTTGCCTCTCCTGCCACTGCCATCCTGTTAAAACACTCCTTGGTTCTTGCCCCGCCTTCTGATAACTTTCTCTCTTTGGTAGCATCTAATTCCATTTGCTTTATAACTAAGTGAGTTATTTATACAAATGGACTTTATGTTCCTGGAGGCAACAGACCATCTATCTTTCTTCCCCAACTCCTCTCTCCTTTCTTGTCTTGACCAACAGCCAGCATTGTTCTTTGCCCACAAACGTATGTTGAACTGGATGGAGTAAAATGTTGTTACTGAAAGGGAAAACTCAGTCATCAAAACAGCAACCACTTGCTTAACTCAAGGGGCCAATTAAGCAATGGGTTATTCATTGGAAAATTCGAGATGTGGATCAAAACAGTTCCAATTAGACTCACATCCTGTGCTAGACCAAGAATAGCACTCAGAAATACTCGCTGGGCCCTACATACAGGCGGAAAATGTCTCATTTGTGTTCATTAGGAGGGAGGGTTTTCCTGAGACCGCCATGGTTTTTCTTAAAACCTCTGTCCATGAACCATGAGAAAAAAAAATAGTTTAAACGTATATATGTGTATGGATGCTGTATAACAAACACATGCTTTAAATTTCTCTCTACCTGTGGCATCTCTGTGTCCATCCTCCCCCCTGCTAGAATCTAAGAATTAATTGCCTGAGGGAGTTTCGAGTAGGAAGCCAGCTCAGGGGATCGCAGAGCTTTGAGACTCACCATGAGTTGGCTGTGCAGTTGGGAACCGCAGCTCCTTTCCCCAGATCTCAAGCTTCTCATTTGTAAACGGAACTGCTGCAGTTTCCCTCCTTCTCACAGGGTTATTTGCAGAGCTGATGGCAGCTCATTATGGAAGCGCTTTGAGAAGATGGCATGGAATCCTGTTGAGTACTGTTGGGAGGCTAACCTCCAGGCTTATGAAAATGGATATTAAAACCATGCATCTGCTTGTTCCAGTCACTGGGTGCGCAAAAGTCCCTTAGTTGTATTTATAACACTGCAGTTTTTTTTTTTCTTAAGAAAGAAATTAAATTTGCTTTTTCAAATTTTACAACTACAACCACGAACTCATCTGCTTGAGTGCATTTCCAATCATAATTTGGATAATGTCAGGACAGCAATGAAACTTACAAAATAGAGCCGGGGTAGGAAAGGAGAAAGCAGGAGGGGAAGATTCTGACAACTCCGCCTTTCTGCCTGGCAATTCTCCTTTTATTTCCCCTCTCTGCCTTTCAATCTCCTAGAACATGTAAACCTTTCTGCTCCTCTTGGTTGAAATGAATCTGGCCAGGTGGCATTAATGCTTGTAAAAAGTAAGTGGAAACCGCACAGATGACTGTAGAGCCTGTCATGTAGTTCAGGGTTTTTCAATTCTTTGTAACCGTCGTCTGACAGCTCCTCTATGATTGGAACTAACCCTGCTCAAAATGGTAAGCTGAAGACATCTGAGTTTGTTGCTGCCCCCTTTCCCTTCTGCCCACATTTCGCCACTTGATTCATTTATTCCAGCAGGAGTGTGTGCCAGGCTTTACTCCTGTGCAGTCCTATATACAGTCAAGACTTAAATATGAACAGGGCCAGGTGGGCTGCAGTCCATGGGGTCGCACAGAGTCGGACACGACTGAAGCGACTCAGCAGCAGCAGCAGCAGACTCTGCTTATCAGAAAGCCACTGTATTTTGGGTGTGCTACCAGTTTTCAGGAAAGCAGGGCTTAAGCCCAAGAATTAACCTGCAATGGTGCAGCTTTAAAAAAAAAATTAAACTTTTATTGAAGTAGAGTTGATTTACAATGTTGTGTTAATTTCTGGCATACAGCAAAGAGATTCAGTTATACATACGCGTGTATACGTTTTCATATTCTTTTCCATTATGGTTTATCACTGTATTGAATAAGTTCCCTGTCCTCTACAGTAGGACCTCATTTATAATGGTGCCATTTTTGTAGTGGGAGGAGTTTGGGAGAGGGCAAAAGACCTTGGGGATCTCAGCACTCATAGCCTATGGCTTACATTGCTTGTGTATAAGACACACTTGATTGCAGGAAAACATCTCATCATGTCCATCTGGTGAATAGGGAGGCCTCTGGAGTGAGGCTGAATAGTCCCTCGCTCAACACACACACGCACAGGGGAAGGAGGTGAGGAATAACAATCACTTTACATTTGTCTTCATTAGGGACCATTTGCTCGGTCTGCTCAAGCTGGCTTAGGCAAAGAGGAGAATTTGTCTCACGGAGTCCAGAAGCGGGGACAGCAGTGGGGGTCCCAGGCTGGGGTTGGGGGGCTGAGTCGAGGAACTCATGTCAGTTCTGCCGCTCAGGGCAGGGTCTCGGCTTCCCTCTGCCGGCCTGCCTCACTTTTCTCCTCTGGTGGCTGCTTTCCTTCGCTCCCATGTGTACCAAGCATACCTGCCCCTTCCCTGGTCTAGCACAGAGTTCCAAGGCCAAATTCCCCAAATCAATGGCTCTGATTGACCATTCAGTTCAGTTGCTCAGTCGTGTCCGACTCTTTGCATGACTGACCTTTAGATTGGCCTCAGTTCAGTTCAGTTCAGTCGCTCAGTCGTGTCCGACTCTTTGCGACCCCATGAATCGCAGGGCGCCAGGCCTCCCTGTTCATCACCATCTCCTGGAGTTCACTCAGACTCACGTCCATCGAGTCCGTGATGCCATCCAGCCATCTCATCCTCGGTCTAAAGATGGTCATTCGACCAAATCGGTCCAACCAGCATGGTCCACTCAGGTGACCCTTGTTATTTTACTTTAAAATATTTATTGATTTATTTTTTGCTGCATCAGATCCTAGTGGTGACACGCAGGCTTCTCTCTAGGTGCAGCACACGGGCACATGGCATTTTGGATGCCTGTGGTGTATGGGGTCTGAGTTCCTTGATCAGGGATCAAACCCACAGTCCCTACAATGCAAGGTGGTTTCTTAACCGCCAGAGCACTAGGGGAAGTCCCATGGCAACCCTGTTTGGACTAATCATCTTTGGTTGGGCCTCAGAGGGAGTTGGGGAACAGATTCTCAGAAGGAGAATGTCCAGAGGGTAGAGAAACGGTACATCTCTGGTACAACATTTAACTCTTGATCATTTCTGAAATGATTTTTGCAGATTTTCCAGGTTCTTTGATGTTATATCTCTCTTCTTTTCTTAACCTTAACCATACCACTGCCTGTCGGTTTGGGAAAAAAACATTTCACTTTATTTCTTAATAACAACTGTGGTTTAACTAATAGTTTAACAGGTTCTGATGTAAGAAATGTAGTTTTCTCTCCTGGAACCTACAAATTAGTGGGAAAGACAGATTAAGAAAAAAACAAACCCTGTACAGACACATACAACAAAGAAACTAAAACAAGTAAACAAAATAATTACAAGTTGTGTTAAGAGAGGAAACACTGGGTTGAGTTAGAAGAGATGCTTTGAGGAGGAGGGGAGCCCATCTTAGATGCAGTTACAGGATAGGGCCTCCCCGATGGCTCAGCGGGAAGACGTCTGTGGATGCGGGAGACCCGGGTTTGATCCTTGGGCGGGGAAGATCCCCTGGAGAAGGGAATGGCAGCCCACTCCAGCCCACTGCCTGGAAAATCCCATGGACAGAGGAGCCTGATGGGCTACAGTCTATGGGGTTGCAAAGAGTTGGACACCACTGAGTGATTAAGCACTCATGCACAGGAAGTCGGCTCCCAGAAGTTGACTCCTTAGTGAAAGTTGAGGGAAACAATCATGAAAAAGGTGGTGGGAAGGATGTGCTAAAAAGTATTTTAAGCAGAGAGAGGATGCTGCTGCTGCTGCTTAGTCGCTTCAGACATGTCCGACTCTGTGCAACCCCATAGACGGCAGCCCACCAGGCTCCCCCGTCCCTGGGATTCTCCAGGCAAGAACACTGGAGTGGGTTGCCATTTCCTTCTCCAATGCATGAAAGTGAAAAGTGAAAGCGAAGTCCCTCAGTCGTGTCCGACTCTTTGCGACCCCATGGACTGCAGCCCACCAGGCTCCTCCGTCCATGGGGTTTTCCAGGCAAGAGTAAGAGAGAGGATGATCTGCACTCAAAGATGCAAAAGTTACCGAGGAGGAAAAGAACTTAATTTGCTTTTAATTCCCAACACTTTGCATGTTCCAACTCTCCTACATGTCAGATAATTGAGAACTGGAAGGCTTTCTTTTGCAGACTCCATTAAGCTCTATTGCAAAAAATTAAATTCCATAGTAGACATATATATACTCAGTTCAGTTCAGTTCAGTCGCGCAGTCGTGTATGACTCTTTGCGACCCCATGAATCGCAGCACGCCAGGCCTCCCTGTTCATTACCATCTCTCGGAGTTCACTCAGACTCACATCCATCGAGTCAGTGATGCCATCCAGCCATCTCATCCTCGGTCATCCCATTCTCCTTCTGCCCCCAATCCCTCCCAGCATCAGAGTCTTTTCCAAGGAGTCAATTCTTTGCATCAGGTGGCCAAAGTACTGTAGTTTCAGCTTCAGCATCATTCCTTCCAAAGAAATCCCAGGGCTGATCTCCTTTAGGATGGACTGGTTGGATCTCCTTGCAGTCCAAGGGACTCTCAAGAGTCTTCTCCAACACCACACTTCAAAAGCATCAATTCTTCGGCGAACAGCCTTCTTCACAGTCCAACTCTCACATCCATACATGACCACTGGAAAAACCATAGCCTTGACTAGACAGACCTTTGTTGGCAAAGTAATGTCTCTGCTTTTGAATATGCTATCTAGGTTGGTAATAACTTTTCTTCTAAGGAGTAAGCGTCTTTTAATTTCTAACTCACTTAATTCAGTGAGTAATTCTTTGAATTCAACATTCAGATGGTAGCATTACATTATCATGTAAGACTGCTCCCCCCTTGGAAAAAAATCTAGCTATGTGTTTAGAGATAGTATATATAGAATTTGGTATTCACTGGAGTGATCTGGGTTTGGGGTTTGTCTTTGTGACTTACTAGTTGCATAACTGTGGGCAAGTTACACAACTGCTCTGTGTATCATTGGTTTCTTCATCTTCCCCGTCTCAGCCTTCATCTCTGGCTTACATAGATTTTTAAAATGAGAATTACATTAAACGGGGAAGTACATATAAAATGACTGGCATGACATTTGACACTCACTGCATATTAAAAGCAACAACAACAACAAAAGAGTTTGTTCATATCTCCTGTGTATACAAATCAAATTCTTGCAAGCTGGTTTCTTTTCAATGTTCCCTGGGGAGTTCAGGCATAAAATAATTATGTAATGGATACTTTGGAACTCACAGAAGAGAGGGTCAGAGCATGGGAGGCTACTTCTCTTTCTGAATGCAGTCAAAGGAGGTTCACACCAGGAATTGAGAGGAGTTCCTCAAATGGATGGGATTGGAAAGAGCCAAGGAAACCATAGTCCAAACCCACCTCATGGAAAACTACTAAGCTGGGGCTGAAAAGGAAAACTCTGAGCTCAGCTTCAGCAGATGCAATGAGCAGGAAGAGAGTTCTGGAGGCATCATTAGGAGCTGAATTTAGAACTGCTTTCAGACCAGGAAAGCTAGTTGCAGTTTCCTCCGTCCTCTTGCCAAGCAGCAAGTTTGGCTAAAGAATGCAGGAGGGGATGGAGATGGTATGACCGACAAGGGGCCCTTGTAGACTGTTGATGGGAAGGTAAACTGGTGCATCCACAGTGACAGACAGTATGGAGGTTATATAAAAACAGAACTGCCATAGGGTCCAACAATTCTACTCCTGGGTGTATATTCAGAAAAAATGAAAACCTCACTACGAAAGGATCTGTGTGCCCCAGTGCTCATAGCAGCACTATTTATAATAGCAAAGGCATGGAAGCCACTCAAGAGTCTTTCAATAGACAAATGGATAAAGATGTGATGTACACACTTATACATATACATATATATATACATATATATATACATATATATATATATATCAGTTCAGTTCAGTTGCTCAGTTGTATCCAACTCTTTTTGACCCCATGGACTGCAGTACACTAGGCCTCCTTGTCCATTGCCAACTACCAGAGCTTACTGAAACTCATGTCCATCAAGTCAGTGATGCCATCCAACCATCTCAACCTTTGTCATCCCCTTCTCCTCCCGCCATCAATCTTTCCCAGCATCAGGGTCTTTTCCAGTGAGTCAGTTTTTCACATCAGGCAGCCAAAGTATTGGAGTTTCAGCTTCAGCATCAGTCCTTCCAATGAATATTCAGTACTGATTTCCTTTAGGATGGACTGGTTGGATCTCCTTGCAGTCCAAGGGACTCTCAAGAGCCTTCTCCAACACCACAGTTCAAAAGCATCAGTTCTTCAGCACTCAGCTTTCTTTATAGTCCAACTCTCACATCCATACATGACCACAGGAAAAACCATAGCTTTGACTAGATGAATGTTTGTTGGCAAAGTAATGTCTCTGCTTTTAATGTGCTATCTTGGTTGGTCATAACTTTCTTTCCAAGGAGTAAGCGTCTTTTAATTCCATGGCTGCTGTCACCATCTGCAGTGATTTTGGAGATGCCAAAATAAAGTCTGTCACTGTTTCATTGTTTCCCCATCTATTTGCCATGAAGTGATGGGATTGGATGCCATGGTGTTAGTTTTCCGAATGTTGAATTTTAAGCCAACTTTTTCACTTTCCTCTTTCATTTTCATCGAGATGCTCTTTAGTTCTTCGCTTTCTGCCATTAGGGTGGTGTCATCTGCATATCTGAGGTTACTGATATTTCTCTCAGCAATCTTGATTCCAGCCTGTGCTTCATCCATCCCGGCATTTTGCATGATGTACTCTGCATATAAGTTAAATTAGCAGGGTGACAATATACAGCCTTGATGTACTCCTTTCCAGATTTGGAAACAGTCTGTTGTTCCATGTCCAGTTCTAACTGTTGCTTCTTGAACTGCATACAGACTTCTCAGGAGGCAGGTCAGGTGGTCTGGTATTCCCATCTCTTTCAGAATTTTCCACAGTTTGTTTTGATCCACACAGTCAAAGGATTTGGTGCAGTCAATAGAGCAGAAGTAGATGTTTTTTCTGGAACTCTCTTGCTTTTTCGATGATACAATGGATGATGGCAATTTGATCTCTGGTTCCTCTGCCTTTTCTAAATCCAGCTTGAACACCTGGAAGTTCATGTTTCATGTGCTGTTGAAGCCTGGCTTGAAAATTTTGAGCTTTACTTTAGTAGTGTGTGAGATGAGTGCAATTGTGCTTTAGTTTGAACGTTCTTTGCCATTGCCTTTCTTAGGGATTGCAATGAAAACAGACCTTTTCTAGTCCTGTGGCCACTGCTGAGTTTTCCAAATTTGCTGGCATATTGAGTGCAGCACTTTCACAACATCATCTTTTAGGATTTGAACTAGGTCAACTGGAATTCTATCACCTCCACTAGCTTTGTTCGTAGTGATGCTTTCTAAGGCCCACTGGACTTCGCATACCAGGATGTCTGGCTCTAGGTGAGTGATCACACCATTGTGGTTATCTGGGTGCTGAAGATCTCTTTTGTATAGTTCTCCTGTGTATTCTTGCCATCTCTTAATATCTTCTGCTTCTGTTAGGTCCATACCATTTCTGTCCTTTACTGTGCCCATCATTGCATGAAATGTTCCCTTGGTATCTCTAATTTTCTTGAAGAGATCTCTAGTCTTTCCCATTCTGTTGTTTTTCTCTATTTCTTTGCATTGATCACTGAGGAAGTCTTTCTTATCTCTCCTTGCTATTCTTTGGAACTCTGCATTCTTATGCAGATGCTTATATCTTTCCTTTTCTCCTTTGCCTTAGCTTCTCTCCTTTTCTCAGCTATTTGTAAGTCCTCCTCAGACAACCATTTTGCCTTTTTGCATTTCTTTTTTTGGCGATTTTCATGATCACTGTCTCCTATGCAATGTCACGAACCTCCATCTATAGTTCTTCAGGCACTCCATCTATCAGGTTGAATCCCCTAAATCTATTTGCCACTTCCACTGTATAATCATAAGGGATTTGATTTTGGTCATATCTGAATGGTCTAGTGGTTTCCTCTACTTTCTTCAATTTTCTTTCTTATCTCTTCTTGCTATTCTTTGGAACTCTGCATTCAGGTGCTTATATCTTTCCTTTTCTCCTTTGCCTTAGCTTCTCTCCTTTTCTCAGCTATTTGTAAGGCCTCCTCAGACAACCATTTTGCCTTTTTGCATTTCTTTTTTTGGCGATTTTCATGATCACTGCCTCCTATGCAATGTCACGAACCTCCATCTATAGTTCTTCAGGCACTCCATCTATCAGGTTGAATCCCCTAAATCTATTTGCCACTTCCACTGTATAATCATAAGGGATTTGATTTTGGTCATATCTGAATGGTCTAGTGGTTTCCTCTACTTTCTTCAATTTGAGTCTGAATTTGGCAGTAAGGAGTTCATGATCTGAGCCACAGTCAGCTCCTGGTCTTGTTTTTGTTGACTGTATAGAGCTTCTCCATCTTTGGCTGCAAAGAATACAATCAATCTGATTTTGGTGTTGACCATCTGGTGATGTCCATGTGTAGAGTCCTCTCTTGTGTTGTTGGAAGAGGGTGTTTGCTATGACCAGTGCATTCTTCATTCCAGTCCATTTTAGTTTGCTGATTCCTAAAATGTCGAGACTAGGGGAGACTCTTGCCATCTCCCATTTGACCACTTCCAATTTGCCTTAATTCATGGACCTATGAATTAGGTTACTAATCCAGGTTACTATGCAATATTGCTCTTTACAGCATCGGACTTTACTTCCACTACCAGTCACATCCACAACTGGGTGTCGTTTTGCTTTGGCTTCGTGTCTTCATGCCTGTCCTCACTGATCTCCTGTAGTATATTGGACACCTACCGACCTGGGGAGCTCATCTTTTGGTGCGCTTTTTGCCTTTTCATGCTGTTTGTGGGGTTCTCAAGGCAAGAATACTGAAGTGGTTTGCCATTCCCTTCTCCAGTGGACCACGTTTTGTCAGAACTCTCCACCATGACCCATCCAGCTTGGGTGGCCCTACACGGCATGGCTCATAGTTTCATTGAGTTAGACAAGGCTGCGGTCCATGTGATCAGTTTGGTTAGTTTTCTGTGATTATGGTTTTCTTTCTCTCTGCCCTCTGACGGATAAGGATAAGAGACTTATGGAAGCTTCCTGATGGGAGAGACTGACTGAGGGGGAAATATATGTATATGTGTTTATATATATAAAATGTATGTGATGCTGCTGCTACTAAGTCGCTTCAGTCGTGTCCGACTCTGTGTGACCCCATAGACGGCAGCCCACCAGGCTCCTTTGTCCCTGGGATTCTCCAGGCAAGAATATTAGAGTGGGTTGCCATTTTCCTCTCCAATTCATGCATGCATGCTAAGTTGCTTCAGTCATGTCCGACTCTGCTTGACCCTATGGACAGCAGCCTCCCAGGCTCCTCTGTCCACAGGATTCTCCAGGCAAGAACACTGGAGTGGGTTGCCATTTCCTTCTCCAAAATGTATGTGTATATATATTTGGAGAAGCAAATGGCAACCCACTTCAGTGTTCTTGCCTGGGAAATCCCATGGAAGATGGGCATGGTTGGCTTTAGTCCATGAGATTGCGAAGAGTTGGACATGACTGAGCAGCTAACGCACACACACATACACATACATATAACCCATAAAAAAGAACGAAATCTTGCCATTTGCAACAGCGTGGATGGACCTAGAGGATATTATGCTCGGTGAAATAAGTCAGACAGAGAAAGACAAATAGAGAATGAAAGACAAATAGAGAATGATAACTCTAATTGTGGAATCTAAAAAATATACAGACAAATATACATAAAAAACAGAAGCAGACCACAGGCATAGAGAACAAACTAGTGGTTCCCAAAGGAAAGAGGGGGGCGAGGTGGGAAAATTAGGGATATGGGGTTAACAGATACAAACAATTTCATATACAATAAATAAGCAGCAGGAATATGACATATAGCACAGAGAATAGTCATTATCTTGCAATAACTTTTAATATTGTTTAAATAAAACATTGAGAGAGTTTATACCACCCCCCCCCACCTGCCAAAAAAACCATAGGAAAGTAAAGTACCCTGTGTGTGTGTGTGTGTGTGTGTGTGTGTGTGTGTGTGTGAGGGGGATTTCTCAGGTGATTGGAGGGCCTGGGAGTGAAATAACCAAGAGGATCTCAAGAAAGTTCCAGAATCCATGCACAAAGGAAAGAGAAGAAGGACACTCTTCCCAGGAGGAGACTCGTGAAGTTCTTCACTGAAAGAGTAGAGTCTTCTTTATTTTAGCAGTTGGGGAGGGGTCCCCAGCCTGTCTGCCTCCCAGACTTCCTTGCTGGGGTGTCCTCTTCACAAAGAACCTTTTCAGAGGAGAGGCCTTTGGGGAAACCAATCAAACACAATCGTAGAAGAAACCCTTGCCAGCTACCACAGTCATCAAAATGTGAAGGGGCAAAGAATAAGTACCAGCTATTTGTGGAAAACCAACAGCATGAAAAGAAGTACCAAGATTAACAAGAAGTGCTGATCTTGGAGGAAAAAGGGACAATTCAGGAAACAGAAGAGAAATTAAAAAAAAAAATGCTGTGAGGGAAGTGCACTTGTTAAAACAATAACAAAAATAGGCTGCTCTGGAAAGCAAGACCCAGAGAGCAAGAAATAGTTCTAGAAAGTTAAAAATATGAAATGGAACAGCAAGTATGCCTCAATAAAATTTTTAAAGAAAATGAAATGGAAAATGCAGTGAAGGAACTCAGCAAAGAATAGGCCAAATTAGTGATCTGGAAGATAAGTAAAAAAAAAAAAAAGAATAAATATGCATGTGCCTCACCAACCAGAATTGACAAATGTTAATCTTCTGTCGTATTCATTGTAGATCTACTTAAATAAATGAAATAGAACATCACAAACAAGACTGAAGTCTCTCTAAGCTATGTCCTTTAAGAATTCATTTCACAGTTATGTTGAAGGATGGCAGTGAGGGAAGATGTGTATAAGAGACAGGACCTGATCAATGAAAGAATCTCATTTCCTGGCCAGTGTGAGCAGCTCAGGATGGCGGGTGACTCAGAAGGCTGCCCAGAGTTCCCTCCAGGCTTTCCTGCCTGTGTTAATGGAGGACTGGCCCCTTTCTAATGCGTTCTGTGGCTGCAGGGGTGTTAGCTGCCACTGTGTGTAGCTATCTCACCTTTGGTAGGGGAAGCTTGTCACAGGAGTGCAGTATGAACCCAATTTACAGAAAGAGACAGACAAATGGAGGCACAAGACAAGGGAAAGAGCCCCAGTGACGTGGTTTGGACCAGTGGATTCAGCCATGTTTGAGGCTGGCTCCACCTCTGACTCCCCAAGTTTGAATCTCTCAATCCCCACTTAGTCAAAGCTAGTTTGAGTTCAGTTTCTGTAATGTATACCTGCAAAGGAATGAAAATCAGAAATATTCCACTTCTGTATCTTTTTAACGTGGACCATTTTTAAGGTCTTTATTTAACTTGTTACAGTATTGCTTCTGTTTTATGTTTTGTTTTTTTGGGCTGCAGAGCATGTGGGATCTTAGCCACCCAACTGGGGATTGACCCCACACCCCCCACATTGGGAGGTGAAGTCTTGGCCACTGGACCACCAGGGAAGTCCCCCATTTTCTTACTAGTTACACAGATGCTAGATGCAGAACGTTGCAGATGCAGAAAAGCATTCAAAATTCTGAGGGAAAATAATGTTTCTCAGGAGTTTAAAAATTATTTTAAGTTTTCTTTTTTATTCAATTTTTAATGAGGGAGAAGTAACTTTGAACCTAGACGGTAGATTCAAACTGGCATTCCAGGGTGAGGACAAAATAGATATTTAGGACACAGAATGACTCAGAAAGTTTTCTATTTGTAGAACTTCTCTGAAAGAATTCCTCAGGGAGGTATAATAGCTAAAAGAAAAAATAAATTCAAGGAGTAGAAAGGTGGAATATGGAAAAGAATATTGCACAAACTCATTAGTAAGGGTTGTAATTAATCTGAATATATACCGATACATAATACAAAAATATCTGCAAGAGTCTGCAACCAAGAGTCTGAATAACTATGTCATACAGGGAGCTGCTATTGGGTACTCAGATTCTCATATTATTAGGAAGAAGCTACGGAGAAGGCAATGGCACCCCACTCCAGTATTCTTGCCTGGAAAATCCCATGGACAGAGGGGCCTGGTAGGCTACAGTCCATGGGGTCACAAAGAGTCAGACATGACTGAGCAACTTCACTTTCACTTTTCACTTTCATGCATTGGAGAAGGAAATGGCAACCCACTCCAGTGTTCTTGCCTGGAGAATCCCCGGGACGGGGCAGCCTGGTGGGCTGCCGTCTATGGGGTCACACAGAGTCAGACATGACTGAAGCGACTTAGCAGTAGCAGCAGCACAGATACTAAATCTAGGCATTGATAGAAAAATTTGATGATTAATCAAAATTTAATAGCAACCACTAGAAAAACAGAAATAAGAAGTGTGATTTCCAGATCATTAAAGAGGGGAAAAAAAAACAGATGGTAATAAAACAAGGAAGGACCATGACGCTCGGGTGAATGGGTTACAGGCTGCAGTGTGGCCGCCGGGAAGGAGAGATCTTCCTTGTTTTTTTGCTTGGTGCCTTGTCTCTCAATAAATATTTGTTGAATGAATGAATGGACTTATATTCTAAGATCATTTTTTAAAAATTCTGTTGAAAACCTAGAGCTAAATCAAACAATCCTCACACAACACATGCACATTCACTAGGACTGAAAATAAAAGGATGGGAAAATATTTCCCAGGGAAAGACTGACACAAAGGGCAAGTATGGTAATATTAGTATCAGGTAAAAAAAATTCAAGGCCAAACGACTTACAGTGAATCAAAAGCAATATTTTAATGACCTTTCAGCTGGGAAGCACAAGCAAATCAACTGAACCGATGAGGGCAGTCAGTAAGGGAACAAGATACAAAATTAACCTGCACGAATTAATAGCTTCTTTAATATGCTTTCAATAATAACCAATTAGAAGATTAAAAGGATGAAAGATTCAAGTAACATTCACAGTAGCAACAAACTCCAGAAAATACCAAGAATACTGACATGGTAATCCTAACCAGAAACGGGCCAGGCTGGTAATGAGAGAAGAAATATAAACCAAAACCGAGAACATTGTAAAGCCAAACTAAACAAACCCTAAATGAAAAGAGACTCACCCTTCCTAAGGGGAAGAACTCTACATTGTAAAACTGACAGCTCTCCCCAGTCAGCCTACAAAGTCAGTACAACCCAAATAAAAATCCCAGGATTTTGCTAACCTTATTCTAAAATTATTATGGGAGGAAAGAAACAGGAGAACCCTTTAAGTGTGAGAAATACTTTAAGTAAAGGAAGAATGGCTCGCCACACCAGATGTGAAAATATGCTCCCAAAGTTTAAAAATTAAAACAGTGTGGTGTTGATGCAAAAACTGACAAATACATCACTAATACAGAATATGGGATCTGGGGACAGATGAATCAATTTATAGGACTTTATGACAAAAATGTCATACAGTCAGTGGGGAAATGATACTCAAAAGCATTGGGACAATTAACTATTCATCCAGGAAAAGAAAGTTAGATTTTAATCTTCTGCCATCGCAAAAGTAAATTAGTGATGAATTAAAAAGCTAATCATAAAATCTAAATGTAAAAACTAAATCATAAAATATAATTTATATGAATATATTTAAAATATAAACCATAAAAGCTTATATAAGAAGGCCTTCTTATATAAGACACAGACCAACAAATCAGAAAACATTGCTGGATCTAACTACATTACAAAAACAACCTTACTTCTCTGTGAAGGAAAAGTTTGTAAGATATAAGTACACAAAAGTTTAATGCACATAATACTTAACTCATAAATCAACAGAAAATTCCATAGAAAAATAAGGAAGGGATATGAATAGGCAATTCACAATAGAAGAAATAGAAAAGGTCACTATGCATGCAAAAAATACTCAACATTATTAATAAAAGGAAGATACAAATTAAAATAAGACTGTGATATAAATTTATACCCCTAATAAGATTGACAAAAGTTTTAAAAAGTGAAAACCTTTCTATAATGGCCCATAGAGACTTTTGGCTGCAAGTAATAGTACAAAGACATGAGTGAAACTTCTTCTGGAGAAGGAAATGGCAACCTACTCCAGTAGTCTTGCTAGGAAATCCCAGGGACAGAGGAACCTGGCTACAGTTTACGGGGTCACAAAAGAGTCGGACACGATGTAGCAACTAAATAACAACAAGATGACTTAAACTTCCTTGAGGAGTTAGTGAAATTTGCCATCTATGGTAACCAAAAGTCTAGAGGGACAGCCAGCTCCGGAAGTGGTAAATTCGCTGGTTTGTCATAACATCAGGAACCTGGGTTCCTTCTTTTTGCTCTGCCTAAGTTATTTTTCCTAAGGTTGCTCCCCTTAGTGGCAAGAAGGGTAAGGCAATTCCAGGTAGCACAGCCAGTCCTGATCAATTTCAGAGGAAGAGGGAATCTTTCTGTGACCCTTTTAGGTACAAGGAAATCTCCCCCGACATTTCCTTGGGCAGACTTCTCTTTGTGTTTCGTTAGCCCACAACTGGGTCCCCTGCCCAGCCGTAAATCCATCTCAGGAGGGGACTTGCTTGGATTTATCCTCTTCATCTGAGAAGTTGATCACCATGACTTTTCTAACAAGGACATGGGAGACTGGTATTCTCATGTGGATGGGAGAGAGAGTTGGTACAGTTATTTGATGTTTTTCTTTTTTAAAAAGCATTTATTTATTTGTCTGTGTTGGGTCTTGTGACACGTGGCCTTCTCACACGGCATGCGGGTTCCAGAGTGTGCAGGCTCTGTAGCTGTGGCCTGCAGGCTTAGCGGCCCAGCAGCACGTGGGATCTTAGTTCCCTGACCAGGGGTTGGACCCTCGTCTCCTGCCTTGGAAGGCAGATTCTAACGATTGGATCACCGGGGATGTCCTGGTATTTTTCAAAACATTGTCTGTGTTGGGTCTTGTGACACGTGGCCTTCTCACACGGCATGCGGGTTCCAGAGTGTGCAGGCTCTGTAGCTGTGGCATGCAGGCTTAGCTGCCCAGCAGCACGTGGGATCTTAGTTCCCTGACCAGGGGTTGGACCCTCGTCTCCTGCCTTGGAAGGCAGATTCAAACGATTGGATCACCGGGGATGTCCTGGTATTTTTCAAAACATAAAAATGACACACATTTTTGGAATCATCACTCCCAGGCATCATTGCTACAGAATTAATGGCACCTTGTATGAAAGCCATTTATGAGGATATTTACTGAAATGATACTTATCTTAAAAACTGGATATCCTTTGAATATCCATCAGCAATGGAATAATATACTCACGCAATGCAATATATAGCAGTAGTTTCAAAAAAAGTCCCTAAGACATTAGAGAGCAAAAAACAGGAGCAAAAATTGGAGCAGAGGAAGAGAGCAAAATTATTAAAAATTAAAAAAAAATTTTATTGTGTCTGTGGTGTGCTGACTTGCCCTTTTGTATACCACTCGGCTTTTTTTCAGTCAGTCCCCGCTCTCCAAGAGAGTATAAATGAGAAGAATTAAGTTACAAGCAGCTGCATTTATGTTAGAAACACACATACTAACTGGGGCTTCCCTTATAGCTCAGTTGGTAAAGAATCCACCTGCAATGGAGGAGACCCCAGTTTGATTCCTGGGTCAGGAAGGTCTTCTAGAGAAGGGATAGGCCACCCACTCCAGTTATTCTTGGGCTTCCCTGGTCGCTCAGCTGCTAAAAAATCCCCCTGCAATATGGGAGATCTGGGTTCGATCCCTGGGTTGAGAAGATCCCCTGGAGAAGGGAAGGGCTACCCACTCCAGTATTCTGACCTGGAGAATTCCATGGACTTCACAAAAGAGTCAGACACAACTGAGCAACTTTTATTTCACACATACCAACTACAGCTATTTGCATACAAATACACAGAAATGAAACTCAAAGGATTCCTGAGGAACATGTAGATTATTCTTTCTCTTTTTTGTTTGACTTTTTCCCCCTTACAATGGATGCTGCTGAAGTGAGCGCTGTTTCTTTCTTTCTTTTTTGATTTCAAATATATTGCAATATAATTTCATCCTATAAATTGCACCTACTTTGAGAGTATGGTCAGAGGAGTTTTGACAAATATGTACATCTGTATAATCATTACTGTAATCAAGACATAGAACATCATCCCTAAAAGTTTCTTTGAGTCTCTTCCCAGGCAACCCCCCCACCAAGGGCCAGTAACTATTTTCTGCTTTTTACCGCTATAGATTAAATTATATTTTCTAGGTCGTCATGGACAGGGTACGGACTCTTCATCCTGCATAAAGACACGATATTCATCAATGTTTTGCATATATCAGTTAGTTCACTCCTTTTTGTTACTGATTAATTAATTCCATTGAATAAATGTGGTTAGTCGTATTGACTCTTGGGACTCCATGGACTGAAGCTCGCCGGGCTCCTCTGTCCATGGGATGTTTCAGGCAAGAATACTAAAGGTTGCCATTTCCTCCTCCAGAGGATCTTCCTGATCCGGGAATTGAGCCCATGTCTACCTCCATTGCAGGTGGATTCTTTACCTGCTAAGCCATCAGGGAAGCCCTCTGAATATACTACGAGTTCTATATTCATTCAATTTCTGGTAGATTTTGGGGTTGTTAAAGTTTTTGGCTATTAGGAATAGAGTTGCTATGAATACTCAGGTACTAGGATTTGTGTGCACATATGTTTTTTTTTATCTTGGCATCTCTCTCTCTTTTAGAGATGGAGTGAAATTATTTGCAGAAGCCTCCCAGCAGATTTTCACTTATGTAGCACTGGCTACTCCTGGTTCATCTTCACATCCCCAATCCAATTACTGGAAAGAGGGATGGGGTCACTTTGAAGCAGTCAGTTCTCATCCTTTGAAGCTGGGGGCTGAGGTCCTTTCTGGATGGAGTAAACTCCCTCCTGAAATAAAATCAGGGTCCCACAAACACAGGGGAAAAGGGAGGGATGGCTCTTGGGTAGGAAGTCAACACGTCTGTCTCTGCACTTTCTCCATGAGTGTTTTTCCTACAGAATACGGTAGTAGCCTTACGTATATATCGCAGCAAGAGCCTTTCCTCAGCATGAAGGTGCTTACGCAGATCTGTGGCTGACGGATCCTCAACTCAGTCCTAGAAATAAGCCCAGAGAGGAAAGCATATAAAAATCCGTGACGGAAAGAGACTTGCCCCGAGAAATAGGCTGTGAGGGAGAGAGTCATCTGCAGAGACTTTTACCAACTGCTCGCCAGATGTGGGCCTGCCCTGGGCGGAGGCACAGCTGCTCTGCCCCACAGTAAATCAGATGTGAGAGGCAAGCACCATCTGGCACAGAAGCTTGGCAGAGCTGGGGAAGAGAAGTTAACTCGCATGTGAAGTTACGATTATTGTGGATTCGCATGAGCGGAGGCGCGACACCTGCAGCCAGGTGAGAAGCCTCCTTTCCCCAAGGGGCTCCTCTGCTGCTGCGGCCTCAGGGCAGCCAAGTAGGGCCCTCTCCCCCACCCAGCACAGCTCTCCCAGTCTGGGGAGTCAGGGCTGGCTCCGCTAGAGCAGCTCTGGCCCTTTAAGCAGCCCTCACCTGACACTTCTTCCCAACATCAACCCTCCTTGGGTTCTCTTCCCAAGAGCTGGTCTCCCTTACTTGCCGAAGGGCTTCCCTGATAGCTCAGTTGGTAAAGAATCCACCTGCGATGCAGGAGACCCCGGTTGGATTCCCGGGTCGGGAAGATGCCCCTGGAGAAGGGATAGGCTACGCAAGGCCAGGCTACTTGCCAAGTTTCTCTAATGCAGGGACCAGATCCTCCTTTGTTTCCTCTCTCTGCTCTTAGTATCCTGCCTTTAACAAAGTAGATGCTCAACAAGCGAAAATGTCCTTGGCACAGGTCAGGACAAGAGGGGAGGATTGTGGCGGTAACATTTCCACCTTCTGCTCTCTGCATCCTTGTTCAGAAAACCGTTTGGTGGCTCAGTGGTAAAGAACCTGTCTGCCAGTGCAGGAGACAGGTTTGATCCCTGGCTCAGGAAGATCCCCTGGAGAAGGAAATGGCAACCCACTGCAGTATTCTTGCCTGGGAAATCCCATGGACAGAGGAGCCTGGCGGGCTACAGTCTATGGGGTCAGAAAAGAGTCAGACACGAATTAGCGACTAAAACAAACAACCAGATGATACTTGTTGGTTGGTAATATCTGAGAAGGACGCTGGTGTGGAGCCCTACACCAAGATCACAGAGGGCAGAGCCGAGAACCAAAGTCATCTTAGGAACTGACTGAGCCCCATTGTAACCTTTGCCAAAAGCTGCCCTGATCCTTACCAGCCACCTTGCTGACCCCATATTATGCAAAAATACCCACTCTGGCATAACGCCCTAACCAAGCACCCGATGCCACCCTTCCAACAGGGATTTCCTTTGTCTCGAGGCTGTAAAAATTGGCTACTAACCCAGGAAAAGCATCGGCTCCCCCTTGAGCCAGCCGGCTGTCCTAATAGTCGGCCCTCTTTAGTCTGTCAGGAGGCTGGCCCATGGTGCTGGCAGTGCCCTCTTTATCTCTGCTCTTTGTTCTTAATAAACTCCCTCCTTCCTCCAATACTCTGTGTCCAGAAATTCTTTTCCAGCCCACGCTTGGACTCCCGTGACACCCAGCAATTCTTCTTCAGTGCACCTTGCAGTCTGTAACCCTGGCCCTGAAACATCTTGGTTGCCCTAATTCTCCATTATCCACTGCTGCTGCTAAGTCGCCCCAGTCGTGGCCCTCCAGGCTCCCCCGTCCCTGGGATTCTCCAGGCAAGAACACTGGAGTGGGTTGCCATTTCCTTCTCCAATGCAGGAAAGTGAAAAGTGAAAGTGACGTTGCTCAGTTGTGTCCGACTCTTAGCGACCCCATGGACTGCAGCCCACCAGGCTCCTTCGCCCATGAGATCTTCCAGGCAAGGGTACTGGAGTGGGGCGCCATTGCCGAGTCATAAATGGAACTGGAAGGCCCCTTGGAGGTGAGGATTTTACAGACAGAAGCCCAGAGCTGAAGGTCTTGCTCAGGCCATGTTGCTAGGGAGTAGCAGAACAGATGTGCTGTGCTTAGTCACTCAGTCGTGTCCAATCTTTATGATCCCACGGACTGTAGCCCACTGGGCTCCTCCGTCCATGGGATTCCCCAGGCAAGAATACTGCAGTGGGCTGCCATGCCCTCCTCCAGGGCATCTTCCCAACCCAGGGATCGAACCCAGGTCTCCCACATTGCAGATGGATTCTTTACCATCTTGAGCCACCAGAGAAGGCAGAACAGATTATCTACCTTATTTCTTATAACCCACCTTATTCCTGCAAGCGACTTAGTTTGCAAGGTTAACTAAAGCACAAGATAGCAAAATGACGATGAAGAGCAAAAACAGAAAACAACTAGCTTAAGAAGACCTGGGAACGAAGTCAAAACAGAGACATATACCAAGAAGACTGCAAACCACAAACCTGGCTCTAAAGATAATTAGATAATTAGATAATCTGCTTGTTAAAACAGAGGAGATCAGGTCAGACACAAAATCCATGATATGCATGAAAGAAAAATAGCCCAGAGAAGTCCAACCCTTGTTGGTGCCAGTGCCTAACAGCCATCACCTATAAAAATAGCTTTGTGTGTTGTAATGAAAGTCCTCAACAGTATTCCAAAGGAGTACAGAGAAATCTTCCCTGAGTGCAGGGCTGGTGGCTGATGTAATATGTCCCAGAAAATAGCATTTTATTGTGGGCATGGGGGAGACTGAAAACCAAAGCCAAGATCTGTAGTTGAGGGGAAAAGCTCGCCAAATCGAAATGTGAGAAAATTTTAATTCAGAGTTGTGTGACATCAGGAATACAATAATAATTACTCTTCATAATTATGACCCAGAGGCACTGTAGATCCTAAAGTATTTTCTGAATCATCTAAGAGAAGTTTTCTAAAAAAAGTTCAATCTGGTTTCTTGTAATTTAGCACTTAATTAGGTACTGTCATCTGTTCTAGCTGTTGCTTCATATATTTGTTTTATCCCCTTCAATTAGATTGTCATTTCTTTGAGGGCTTTGGTCCACGTAGAGACCGAGTACCATGTTACTTAACAAATGCAATATGGGTCCTTTAGGTTGACCGTGGAGGGGAAATCTCTCCATAAGGAGGGACAGCTGGACTTTTCAGTTGATTCTTCTGAGCTCTGTGAATGCACACTGCTTCTGTCTCAGGAGTGGGAGGGTACTGCTCTCTCTATTGATATCATCCCTTTATTCCAGTCCCGTTGTACCTTTGAGAATAATCTGGAATATTAAATAAGACCTCGTAAAAGGCTTGGGGAAAATAATTACAGTTAGTAACCTGAAATCAAAGAATCCAAGTTATCATTACCAACATCATTAGTATAACACAGGGACCCAGAGCCCAGATTTTGGAGTCAGACTACCTGGGTTCCAATTCCAGACCCACCATTCCCTGTTCAACCTTGGGCAGGTTACTTAACCTCTCTGTGCCTCATTTTAGACAATAGTGCTACTTATAGAGGCATGTGAGGATTAAGCAAACACTTCTAACAATGTCTGTACAGAGTAAATATGTGCAGACAACTAGTATTATAACTGAGCACTTTTCATAGTCACACACTTTATGTGTATTAACTCAATCTTCACGTAATGCCCTAATCCAGTGGTTGTCAAAGTTTTTGGTCTCAACCTTTTTATGCTCTCAAAATTGATTAAGATTTTTAAAGACTATTAAAAATTTATTAAGATAACACTCTAGCCTGTGTTGCCAGAGCTCTTACTGGCCACAGAGATCTTGGCCTGATCAAGCCCACTGTAGCGCGAACACTGCCTTGTAAGGGGGTGGTCCCCTCTCCTCTAGCTGGTTGTCAGTGATGTTGGTGACCGCGAGTTGGTGCCTTCTAGAGAGGTGGGTTGCTTGAGGCATTATCCATGCATCTCAGACCCTTATATGCTTCTCTTTGATCACGGAGTCCATACGTTCATACGTCTGTGACTGTAGTCATCACTCACATGTCGATCTTTATCTTGCCCACGGGGCTTCCCTGGCGGCTCAGTGGTAAAGAATCTGCTTGCCAGTGCAGGACACAGGTTCAATCTCTGGGTCAGGAAGATCCCTTGGAAGAGGAAATGGCAACCCACCCCAGGATTCTTGCCTAGGAAATCCCATGGACAGAGGAGCCTGGCAGGCTACAGTCCACGCAGTCTCAAAAAGTTGGACACAACAACACACTGTTGTTCAGTGACTGAACAACAGAAATCCTGCCCACAGCAGTGTTCAGTTGGGAACAAGAAGTACAAGCTAGGGATGGTGGCAGCGGTAATCTTGTGGGATAAGGGAAGTCGCTCAGTCGTATCCGACTCTTTGCGACCCATGGACTGCAGCCTACCAGGCTCCTCTGTCCATGGGATTTTCCAGGCAAGAGTACTGGAGTGGGTTGCCATTGCCTTCTCCAAATCTTGTGGGATAAAGACACACAAAAGCCCAAGGCAAGTCGATATATAGAGTGATTCTTCAAAGCCATATTATTTTGCTGTAGTCAAAGAAAAAAAAAAAAAAGAATAAATATGCATGTGCCTCACCAACCAGAATTGACAAATGTTAATCTTCTGTCGTATTCATTGTAGATCTACTTAAATAAATGAAATAGAACATCACAAACAAGACTGAAGTCTCTCTAAGCTATGTCCTTTAAGAATTCATTTCACAGTTATGTTGAAGGATGGCAGTGAGGGAAGGGCAGGGAAGGACAGTTACTCTCTCCTCCTCCCAGCTGTTCCACTCTCCCCAGACTTGACTGTCCCATTCAGCAAACAGAAAGCACAGTGAGTGCATAAATGCTCCTTAGAAGACAGTTGAGCAGCTGATCTTGCCCCAATCCACACCAGAACCACTCCACATCCCAGTATGCCAATTGCATGCATGACTCTTTTGAAAGGAGATCTGAAAACTGGTGCAAGGGTTCCGGAGGCTGCTGTGGTTCCGACGGCTTCCTGGGTGGGGTGGCCTTGAATGGCAGGGGCACAAGGTGAGGGGCAGGGTAGGGGTAGTACTCTTGGGGAAAGGGAAGTGGGTGGTGCGGTGGTGGGGGAAGGCTGGAAGAATTTAAAGGCAGTAGAGATGGCATACTTTGATCTGTCCGTCTCTCTCTTTCACAATTGTGTGTAAGAGAGGCTAGTACAGTCAGGAGATCAAATCAGTCAAAATCAACCCTGAATATTCACTGGAAGGACTGATGCTGAAGCTGAAGCTCCAATCCTTCGGCCACCTGGTGTGAAAAACTGACTCACTGGAAAAGACCCTGATGCTGGGAAAGATTGAAGGCAAAAAGAGAAGGGGGCAACAGAGGATGAGATGGCTAGATGGCATCACTGATTCAATGGACATAAATCTGAGCAAACTCCAAGAAATGGTGGAGGACATAATTGTGTGTAAGAGAGGCTAGTACAGTCAGGAGATCAAATCAGTCAAAATCAACCCTGAATATTCACTGGAAGGACTGATGCTGAAGCTGAAGCTCCAATCCTTCGGCCACCTGGTGTGAAAAACTGACTCACTGGAAAAGACCCTGATGCTGGGAAAGATTGAAGGCAAAAAGAGAAGGGGGCAACAGAGGATGAGATGGCTAGATGGCATCACTGATTCAATGGACATAAATCTGAGCAAACTCCAAGAAATGGTGGAGGACAGAGGAGCTGGGTGGGCTACAGTCCGTGGGGTCTCAAAAGAGTCGGACATGACTTAGCGACTAAACAACAACAGCAAATTGGAAACTATGATTTTCCAGATCTAGTTGCATTTCATGGGGATTTCGATGCTCCTTATAAACTGAGTTTCTGTGCACTGCCCATGCCTGTTCATTCTCCTTTTTCTGGCTGGAGTTCTGGGGCCTTAGCAATGCCCACCCGGATGACTTGGTCAAGCAAATTGGCAGTTGTCTGAGTCTGTAGTTAGCAGTAAGAGAGAGCACAAACAAGCCAGTCTTGCTCTTTTTTTCTTCCCAATCTCTCCAGCTACAGTAAATCAAGCTGCCTGACAATTTTTTTTTTCCTGCCGCATCTGAATCTAATGCCCTCAGCCTAGAAATTTCCATTATATCACTCAGCACATGGCAAGAGCAATGGGTGTCTCTGATTAGTGAAGCTGAAGAGCAGAAATGAATCACCAGACCTTTGTATTCTAGAACATGGGTCTAGGATGAGTGAATGCAGGAGGTCGGTCAAAACACAGCACCGGTGACTCAATTCTTAAATGATTTAAAATCAACATAAGCCTGGGGACGTATTCTGAATAAATATCACCATTTAACAGGCAATAAGGAGAGGGGTGAGGTGGTAGGGCTAGGGAAGGGGCTGGGAAGGCACTGCTCCTGGTGACCTTTTGCTCAGTTTCCCTCGCTGTAAAATGAAGCCACTCGTCATGATCTGCTCTCAGGAGGCTGTCACTGTGAGCCATATAATTTAGGAAGTGGCTGGCTGTTCTTGCTAAGTTGCTTAGTTGTATCGGGCTCTTTGCGACCCCACGGACTGTAGCCTGCCAGGCGCCTTGCCTGCGGAATTCTCCAGGCAAGAATCCTGGAGTGGGTTGCTATGTTCTCCTCCAGGAGATCTTGCCGACCCAGGGATCAAACCTGCGTCTCTTACATCCCCTGCATTGGCAGGGGGGTTCTTTAGCGCCACCTGGGAAGCCCACAAGTCAGGCTTCTCCGTCCGTGGAATTTTCCAGGCAAGAGTACTGGAATGGATAGCCATTCCCTTCTCCAGGGGATCTTACAACAAATTAAAGGCAACTTCACAGCATCAAGCATTGGGCTTTATACCATGCAAGGAGGAAACAGCAGACCTAGTCTCCGGCTAAACTTCCAACCAGGGATGCAGGAATGACTCCGACCCTTCTCAGAAAACGGGAAAGGATTTAGGGGCTCTTACGAGCCAACTGGAATAAAAGCTAGCAGGCTCAACTTTCTATCATTTGAGGATCAGGTAGAGCAGGAGAGAATTCTAAGGACATCTTCAGAGTGGAAGAGAGGGCAGGAATTTGCATAAACTAATAATAGGCTTAGAAGGACATTTAAAGGCTGCTGGATCCAATCCCAATCCAGATCTTCTACCCCACTCATTCCATCAGCTGATTGTCATGTCTTTTCTTGAAAGCTTCCAGTGACAAGGAGTTTCCACCTCTTAAGGAAAACTAAGATCATGGCATCTGGTCCCATCACTTCATGGGAAATAGATGGGGAAACACTGGAAACAGTGTCAGACTTTATTTTTTTGGGCTCCAAAATCACTGCAGATGGTGACTGCAGCCATGAAATTAAAAGACGCTTACTCCTTGGAAGAAAAGTTATGACCAACCTAGATAGCATATTCAAAAGCAGAGACATTACTTTGCC
>SJYT01023829.1:54342-72166 GCA_006410635.1 Cephalophus harveyi | reverse complement strand
GCGTGTAGCCTGTGTGCTCATTTCTAGCTCCCGTAAGGCTGCCAAAGCCTCCGGATGGGTCCCTTCTCCTGAGAATTACCCCCAGCCTAACAGAAGCCTCCTTGTTATGGAAGGTAATGCAACGTACCCCCTTTTCTGTCCAGAAATCAGTGACTGATACAAGGTAGGAAAGGCTGGCTTGTTGTCTCCAGAGAGGCCCAATCTGTGCTCCCAAGCTCCCATGGGATGAGGCTGAAACAGACCCCCACTGTGCTGAAGCTCCCTTTCTCTGCAGTCTCCTGCTGGTTTCTCTCCTCCTCTGAGAGCATTTTCTCAATAAATGATTTTCACGAGAATCCCCATCACAAGCTGTGCTGCTCAGCAACTTGACTCAATCACCCATGTGAGTTAAGACCATCACCCAAGTAAAGGGAAGAATCCAAGGATTTATGAAGATGTTTAAGAGTCCCATATGGGGACCTAAACATATCTAGATAATTAGGAGAATGTGCTTTTTACTAGCTTTTGCATGCAGACATGGCCTGAGAGATGCTCCGCCAGACGCACAGGGAGGAGCTCCATGGACGGAGTAGTGACCCTGAATTTCTTTAGTGCAGGGAGATGGCTGACCCAGTGCGCAGCCTTCTTGCTGGACTTCATGGGCTTGTTCTCACCCTCCAGTGAGGCTGCTGATGAAGGGCTTTTGGTAGATAAGCAGAACGAATCACAGGGAGGTTAAGTGCTGGCAGGGAGTCAGCTGCTGAATAAAATTGAGATTCCATTCCCACTCCCTTATTCGCCATTACCACCAGCTCAGCCTTTCCTCTGAGGTTCTAGTGACATTCTTTAGCAGCAAATCCTTGCCCCTCAACACTACTTTCCTAGAATTGATCGGGAGAACGTTTGGCAAAATACGCTTAATAAAATAAGGGCTTCTTCACAGATGGTGTACTAGTAAAGAATCTGCTTGTCAATTAAGGAGACTCAGGAGACACAGGTTCAATCCCTGGGTCGGGAGGTTTCCCTGGAGTAGGAAACAGCAACCCACTTCAGTATTCTTGTCTGGAAAATTCCAATGGACAGAGGAGCCTAGCAGGCTATATATAGTCCATGAGGTGGCAGAAGAGTCGGACACGACTGAACACACACGTATGCATGCATTCCTAGAAATGACAGGGAGAACATTTGGCAAAGCAGACAGATTCAATAAAAATAGGAGGCTACTATCACATGTTAGCAGCCGAATAGCATAGTTAGTAGCGTAATAAGCGATCCGATGCTTTCATCAGCTTCACGGTTTGCTGTGTTTGCCTGGAACAAAGTGGAGGTTTGACAGTTATCTGGAGTGTTCAGGCCACGTGGCTTCAGGTATCAATGGGGACTCTAGAGGTAGGGGGCTCACACACTTCTGGTGCTCAAAGATTCCTACGGGGAGGGGTGGAGTTATGTCCCTGGTTGGGGTCTTTTGGTACCCACTTTGCCTGGTGTGGAAACGGGAGCTAGCTGCTTAGGGACTGAGACAGGAAGATGGGGGGGCCTCGCCTTCGGAAGGTAAGGAGACTTTACACATGGTCAGGCTGGGACAACTTCTGGCTCCTCTGAGCGCTCGCTTGACTAGCTGGGTGGATAGGATGCTGAATTTCTCGGTCCCTTCTGATGCTGGAGGCATATTTAGCCCAGACCCCCTGTGGCAAAGTCTGTTAACTTGTAGATGCAGAGTCTTTTGGCTGTGGAGTGTAACCACGACCTTTTGTGCTTGGCTCAGTGAATCATGCTATTCAGCAAGTGCTTTCATTGAATCCTCATTATGTACCAGACAATGTACCAGGTATGGGGATGGAGAGATGAAAGACGCAGACAGCTCTTGATTTCATGGGCTGGCGGGGGCTGAGGAGGGGGCAGCATAGGTGAGGGACAGTTTGGTAAGTGTTGAGGAAGCCCGCAGCTGGTAGCTGGGAGATCATGGGCTGGCATGATCTGTGAATAATTCTGATGGATAAGAAGAAAGGGGTGGAGAAGAGGGAAAGCGTGGGGTGGGGAGAGAGGAAGAAGAGCTGAAAGTCATTGCAGGCAGCGGAATCAGGGAGCAGGGTGAAACACAAGCAGATTCTTCTGGCCAAAGAGCCAGGTGGGTGTTGGGGTGAGAGTGGGGGGTGTAGGGGTGGGATGGAGTGGGGGTGGACCAGGAAGGGACAGAGGCAGGGTCCAGTTTGGGGCCAGAGGCAGGGCCAGAAGACTGGGGGTCTGGGATGCCACGGAGCACCGCAGACTTTATCCAAAAGGCTGTGGGAAGTCAGGAGGGCAGTAATCAGAGGAGTGATGTAAGCAGATTCTAGAAAGGGTCTTCATGACCAGCATGGAGGATGAACAGAGGGAAGCTGGTATGAATCCAGAGTGAGCAGGTTGGAGACTCACGCTGCAACCCGGGAGAGAAGCGACAAGGGTGTGACTAAGGTGGTGTGCCTTCACTTTGGACCAGAAAGAGTTTTTAAAAATCTCAGCTCTTCCTAATAGTAGCTGTGTGACCTGTGACGAGTTACCGCACTCCTTCAAATCTCACTTTCCCCATATGTAAGATGGTGCTGTCGGAGAAGGCAATGGCACCCCACTCCAGTACTCTTGCCTGGAAAATCCCATGGATGGAGGAGCCTGGTGGGCTGCAGTCCATGGGGTCGCTGAGTCGGACACGACTGAGCGACTTCACTTTCACTTTTCACTTTCATGCATTGGAGAAGGAAATGGCAACCCACTCCAGTGTTCTTGCCTGGAGAATCCCAGGGACGGGGGAGCCTGGTGGGCTACCGTCTATGGGGTCACACAGAGTCGGACACGACTGAAGTGACTTAGCAGCAGCAGCAGCAAGATGGTGCTGTAGTCGCTAAGTTGTGTCTGACTTGTGACCCCGTGACTATGGCCCTCCAGCCTCCTCGGTACCTGGGAATTCCCAGGCAAGAATACTTCTGTAAAGAGCTTGGTGCAGTGCGGAAAACACAGTGATCACTAAAAACTGGAGTTTTTGCTCTTATTCCTTTGCATCCATCCTGATTTGGACAGTCCCCCTAAAAGCAAGCACTGAAACAAAACTTGAGTGCAGGAAGTTTGTTTGGGAGCTGATCCCAGGAAGCACAAGTGACTGAGTGGGGAAAATGGGACAGGCAGTGAGAAAGTTCCCTGACTGAGGCAGTTGCTGCTGTGGGCAACCCAGGTTTGGATTCTCTTGCGACTCTGAGGGACACTGTACAGAACACAGCGCAGAGTTGTCCTTCCAAGGGGTGGGAAAGCCGGGGTATTTATCCACCAACGCCTGTCCCTGATGAGCTGAGAGTTGCCTCTGTAGGTCTTAAATCCCCGGTGCTTCCAGACTTCTCTGTACACAGTCTGAATAAACTTCTGTGGGCCCAAACACTGGTGGGGCCCCAAGCTCTCAGCAAAGTCTCAGACCGCAGAGGCCAATGTCTAGATGGAGACTCACATGGCAAGCAGAGGCTGGAGTGAACACAGAGGGCTGCGGCGGGGATGTAAGCAGGGCCTCCTACCTGCTGCAATGGAGTGAAGGAACAATTCAACAATAGTTGGGAAATGGAATCAATGGGTCTTGGTGAGCAGAAGTAAGAAATCCGGTGGCATCTTAAAATGACTTTAGTGTTTGGTCTAAATACTTAAAATGACTTTAATATTTGGTCTAAATACCAAGTATTTAGCTTGGTCTGAAAAGCGCAGAGTTTAAAACAGTTGCCAGAGGGGTAGTTTTTGGTGGCCGAGAAGGGAGAGTGATTTTGATTTGGGCATGTTGAGCCTGAGGTGTCTTGAGATCTAGCCAAGTATCATACTGGATTGGCAAACAGAATTTTCCTAATTCCCCATTAAACTATACAGGCTTCACTTTGATATGTTGAAATTTCTGAAACAAGTTTTGTGGGAGCAAGCCTTGCATTCTGTTGATGAGTGACGATTTCCCCTGCCCCTGCTGCAGAAGCACATTTAATCTGGTGGCTTATGTGATGGCTTTTAAACCAGCCCGTTGTCTCTTTCTGCCCCCTGTTCTCTTATTAGGTGACTTTGAACCTGTTGGCGAATTCCACTGCAGATTATTTCCCTCTGAAGAAATGCAATGATAAATACTCTCTTGAGTTCTTGCATAGCTGTTGAAAACTAGACAGCATTTTCAAAGCCCTTTGGAATTGTTGCAAAGCACAGTGCTCCATCAAGTACTATATTACTTTGCTTCAGTTTGCCTTCAAAACTTACAGTGTTCCAATTATCCTGTGGTTACTGAATCCAGGACTAAAGTGAATATGCTTATTTTCTAAAGTAGAAGTTTTAGATGATAAAAGCTTGTATTTGCCAAGTGAGATAAACCAGATATTTAGCTAATTGTGGCACGGAACTCGTCCTGATTTTATATACACGCATATTTCTTTCTCTCCATGTACATGTATATTTGTATCCAGAGACATGCATCCTGTTTTCGCTCTATTTCAGAATGTATTTTTCAATAGATGTGGAAACCACTTACATTTTAATTTTCTGAAGTGGTTTCTTTGATGGATATTTTATTATAGGAAGTGTAGGACATCCAAGTCAATGGGGCCAGACATAGAAAGTGAAATAGGTAAAGCCTGGCTCTAGTTCTCTATCAAGGTGACCTCCCGCATCCCCAAGCGCCTTCCCGATCCCAGTGTTCACTGTGAAGGTACTCCAAGGTTGTAGGCCTCCACCTCCAAAGACGGATTTGTGGAACCATCACAAACACCGAGGGCTATACTTGCTTGTAGAGTGCTGCTTGTAAAGCCGTACTTGCTTTAGCCATACTTGCATAGGAGGCTCTGGTCTCCATAGTGAAATTGGAAGAGACAAAGATTGCAAACCCGTCTCTGAACAAGACCAAACATCCCGACTCTGTTTTCTCTTCCTGATTGGATGGATGTGTGTGTTAGCCCCTCAGTCCTGTCGGACTCTTTGTGACCCCATGGACCATAGACTGTCAGACTCGTCTGTCCATGGGATTCTCCAGGCAAGAAGCCTGGAGTGGGTAGCCAATCCCTTCTCCAGGGGATCTTCCTGACCCAGGGATGGAACCTAGGTCTCCCGCATTGCAGATAGGGCTGCACTAATATAGTAGAGACTGGCTCCAGAGGAAGGCAAGGAAGGAGGAAGACAGGATGTTTTATTATAGGCCAGACATGGTCCTATGTGCTTTGCATGTATATTATCTCATTTAACTTAATAAAGCAATATACTTCCTCAAAAATATGCTTGAGAATCAGCATTTCTCAAGAGAAAACAGAGAGCTTCTTTCCTCTAGCTCCTGTTTCTCTGAGAGTTATTTTGGTGACTCTTAGATGAGTACCCTTGTACCCTTCTCTCTCTCTCTCTTTTTTTTTTTTTCATTTAGACAATTTTAAGGGCTGATTTTTTTTTTTTTTTTAAGTTCCAAGCAACATCAGGTCTTGTAATGGTCATTTCTGTAGGGAAAGATAGGACAGTAAAGTCAAAGAGATTTTGAAAACAAAATCTGGGGGGCAGTGAAACGAGTTTGCAGAGCACAAAATAAGATAACAAAATGAGATGACAATGACACTATTTTGCTTTTGAAGGAGAAGAGCTGGCAAATGCATTCGGAGATTGGATGCTTTTAGGCTGCTAATGAGGGATTATTCATTTTTCTGCTCTGCATTTGAAGAGACTGGCTCAAGAAGAAAGCTTTGGAAGTTGGAATAGGAGGTCTAGCTGGGGTCTGGCCACATCCAGCATTTTGTTCTAGGAGCTGAGGTCTGTCTGGGCTGTTTGAGTCAGGTGCATTTTCAGCTCAACTGCTGGCAGAAATCACTGAACTCTGCACAGGCCGTGGGGAGCAGGGTGCTTGTGTGCGCCCACCCTGCTGTTCAGCTTGGAGCCACCACTGGTTTCAATTAGGACTTCAACAGGCAGCTTTGAGGGCTCCACTATTCATTACAGAGCCTCACTCTCTATAATTAGTAATAAAGGAACACAGGCACTTCACAAATATAAAGTGCTAAACAATAATCAGGCGGTAAAGGCAATGCATTGGGACTGTTGTATTTAACTCTTTGTTTCTTTCAAGTTAAAAAGAAAAAAAATTCATTATTTCATTTTATTTTCTTGCCTGGAATAATCTTGGTTAAACCTTATCCTGGCCACTTATTAGCTTCGTGACTTTCGGGTGTTTTACCTAAATTGTGTCCCTGCTTCCTTATCTGTAAAGTGGAAATAATGATGGTTCCCATCTCATGGGGGATGTTTGAGGATTAAATGAGATAATACATGCAGAGTATCTTTGTAAGGAGCTCCACTCATAAAAGCTCATTCAGGCAATGTTAGCTCTCATTATTAATTTCTAATAAAATGAATGCACAGAGGATAAGACAGGTTTTAGTGTGTGTGTGTTTAAAAACTTTCATTACATACATTTTCAAACACAAATACACACATAGTTTAGTATAAGTTTCTCCCCTCACACACACATAAACCCATGCTAGCACTGACCGTGACCAATGTTTTCAATCTTGTTTCACGTAGCCTTGTGCTTTCTTCTGGACTATTTTAAAACACATCCCAAGCATCATTTCTCCCATAAGTTTGAGTTTCTTTTTGGTATTAAAATCCTTAATATTTAAGCTAAGAGCTTCTTGGGACTATCTCATTTTAATCTTAAACCCCAGTTCTTAGGAGCTATAGCAGTTAGTAAAAGCTTTACAGAGGTTTGTTTAATTAGTGAAAGAACAGTCCAAACTCAGTTTTCCTCCACTTTTTAGTAGATGTTCCACAAACATTTGTTGAGTAAATAAATGAGGTCAGGAATTTTATAGCATGCCTGATGTTTGTTTTACAAAAGCAACCAATATACTTGACTGAGATGCCAATACTTGAAATCCCACAGGTTTAAAGTTGCTGTGAACACTAATAATGCCCAAATAATTAGCACTTGAAAAAAAGTTTAATGCTGCTACTCAGATTATTTGTGAAAGCCTGACTGTAGGCAAGTGTAGGAAAAGCAATTAGCAGATTCTTCAAACACATGACAAATCCTTTATTACTGTGCTTATGAGTGACACGGTTTACAGAAAACCAAATGTAATTAAATAACAATTGAAATCTACCACAGACTCAAGATATACAAGTTATACTTGGCCAGGCAAAACTTCTCAAACACTAGGTTGTTTCAGGTGAAAGATAAATTTCCATTAAGTAATCCCAACATATTTTTTTTTTGTCTAACAGACAGTTCCTTTGGCAATAACTTCCACTTTAGCTTTTATTATATAAAAATATAACAAAATTTCATTATATACAAACATTACATTACACCATGTACAGGTTAAAAACACTAAGAAAATGGCAAGCCGCAAGGGAAATGAAAGTCAATAGCATGATAAGAAAAAATTAAATACTGCACACATTTCATAAAAATTACATTAACTACATTTTTGTTTGCAAATACCAAACAGTACCAATGTGATTGGAAATAGCTTCCAACAACTTCATTTTAAGGCACATCTTGCATATTTCTATATACAACACTGAAACCGGTCAATAACTTAGGGACTTCTCTGGAGTGACCTGTGTATGAGTGACAACATGCAGCAGGGGTTTACACATTTTCATTGGCTTCCTTCTTTGGGGACAGGTACCTGCCAGGCGGGGACTGATACAAGGGCACCCCGATCTCCTGCAAGTCTGGGAGCCTCCCTGGCCGAGGTGGGGAGAGCAGAGTGGCTGTCCTGTCATAATCTCTGTGCAGCACCTTCTCATAGACGCTCTGCAGCCCCACGGTCTTGGGCAGCTGGGCCTGGTAGTAGCTGTCCCTGCGCAGGGGATCCCGGGGCAGGGACGTGCTCTTGCAGAAGGTCGACATCTGGGCTGGGGGGTGAGTCGAAGCGTGTGTGCTGGGCCCTCCAGCGCAGGAGGGGCTCCAGCAGCGGTCAGAGTGGCCCAGGATCTTACACTCCGCGGTGCACGCCCACAAGCCTAACAGAAAAGAGAAACACAAGGACGATGTTACTGAGGTTACACGAACGGTCAGGGGCAGGGCGGCTGAGAAGGGAAATGTGTAAGAAGATGAACGCCCTGGTTCTAGATCTGAAATGAGCCCTGTTTCCTATAAGGCCACCTTAATACGAAGCTACCTACGCTTTAGGGAAGCAATAAATAAATAAATAAATAAAAGAATTCCCCTTCTCAGCTAATACCAGGATGGGGGGTTTATTTAGGCGGTGCGGTGGCGCTGTCTCAACGTGGCATTTTGGCATTCGCTGTTTGAGGCAGCCTGGAAACCGGAACTCAAGGACAGAAAAATGCGGGGACGGGGGAGCGGGGGTCTGGGAACCGAGATGCAGAAGAGAGGCCCCGCGGGAAAGCAAGGGTGGGCGGGGCGGGGGGAGGAAGGCGCGCTGAACCCAGCGCGAAGGAGGAGCCCTCACCGCTCTGCATGTGGTTGATGAGGTCCTTCTTCAGAGCGTCCCCGCTGATGTCGGAATCGCTGTCGTTGAAGTCACTGTCCCCTTTGCCGCTGTCTTTGCCGCTGAACTTCTCCGCTTCCCGGCCGGAGATGGTGTTGAAGGAATGTCCTTTCCAGACAGCCACAGGGGGCGCCGGCTCCTTGCCGAAACCGGGGGAGGCGCCGTAGGGCTGCAGCCAGGGATGGGGGCAGCAAGCAGGGGTGAGGGTTGGATAGAAAACAAAACAAAACAAAGAAACACAAGTGCGACAGGTTAGGCGTCTCCCGCGCACGCACCCCCAGGCCCCTCCAGTCCCTTCCCCAAGCCTGTCCGCGGAGCACCGAGCGCGGCGCCCGGCCGAAGGAAGGCCTCACCTCGGCGTGCGCGCCGCGGAGCCGCTGCTGCCCCTCGAAGTGACAGGCGCTTTCCCCGGTGGCACCGCCGCCCTCCGAGCCCGGCACTTCGGCCGCGGCGGCGACCGCGGGCGGGGGCGCGTCGGCCGCGGGGCTGCCAAAGGGCGCTTTGCCGCTGCCAGGGAAGGTGAGCACGTCGAACATGTTGGGCCTGGGCCCGGCTCCCCGGGCGGCCTCCTCCGGGGAGCCGGGAGCCGAGGCTCCGCCGCCCGCCGCCCCGGGCCGCTCTTCCCGGCGGGGCCCCCCTTTGCGCACCTCCTTCTTGCGGCGGTTGCAGGTAGTGGCGATGGCGATGATGGCGGCCAGCAGCAGCGTGCAGCTCCCGGCCAGCACGATGATGATGATCAGCGGCGTGTCCCACTGCAGCGCCGGCCCCGACGTCGCGAGCCGCGAGCCGGGCGGGCGAGAGCGCTCCGGGGTCCCCGCGCCTGCCGGCGACGCCAGCCCACGTCCGCCGCCCGCCGTCACCACGAAGCTGACGGTGGCGGTGGTGGAGAGAGGGGGGCGGCCGCCGTCGGATACGACCAGCAGCGCCCGGAAGACCTGGCCGGGCGGCTCCTGCGAGAGGTCGCCGGTGAGCACGATCTCCCCGGTGCGGCGGTCGATGGCGAAGGCTTCTCGCGGCTCCTGCTGCAGCAGGTCGAAGGCCAGCTCCCCGTTGGCACCCTCGTCTGCATCCCGGGCCTGCACGCGCGCCACCGCCGTGTCCTTCGCTGTGCGCCCGGGGACCACCACTTCCAGGGAGCCGTTGGCCGGCGCCGGGTGCACCAGGATCGGGGCGTGGTCGTTCTGGTCCAGCACCCGCACTTGCACCAGGGCACTGCTGGAGAGCTGAGGGGAGCCCCCGTCGCTCGCCTGGATGCGCACGTCGAGCTGGCGAAGCGTCTCGTAGTCGAAGCTGCGCAGCGCGTAGATGGCCCCTGTCGCTGGGTCCACGGAGACGTAAGTGGACACGGCGCCTCCAGCCCGGCCCACCTCGGCCTCCAACAGCCGGTAGGTGACCTGGCCGTTGCGGCCCAGATCCGGGTCCCTGGCGGCCACCGTGGCCAAGTAGGCCCCGGGCGGGTTGTTCTCGCGCACTGACACCTCGTAGACCGGCCGCGTGAAGAGCGGCGCGTTGTCGTTCTCGTCGCCCACGCGCACCGTGTAGGGCCGCACTGTGCGCAGCGGGGGCGCGCCGCGGTCCTCGGCAACCAGCGTCAGGTTGTACTCGGAGATGCGCTCGCGGTCCAGGGACGCCGCGGTCACCACCAGGTAGCTGCCCGCGTAGGCCGGCTGCAGCCGGAAGTGCTCGTGCCCGTAGAGGGCGCAGCGCACCTGCCCGTTGGCGCCCGAGTCCCTGTCCGAGGTGCTGACCAGCGCCACCAGGCTCTCGCGCGCCGCCCCCTCCGGCACCAGCGAGACGGCGCCCGCCTCTGGCGTCCCAGGCCCGGTCGACGAGGTGGCCTCCGCCCCACCAAGAGCGGCGGCGGCGGCGGCGGGGAAGGGCGAGGCAGCAGGCGCGCCCGGGGCGGCCAGCGGGGTGATGGAGATGTCCGGAGCGTTGTCATTGACGTCGCGGAGGCGCACGATGACCTTGCAGGTGGCGGCGCGGGGCCCGGGGCCGCGGTCCTGCGCCCGCACGTCCAGTTCGTAAGTGTCCTGGCGCTCGTAGTCCACGGGCCCCGCCAGGGTGAGGCGGCCGGAGCGCGGGTCCAGGCGGAAGAGGCGGCGCGCCTCGGGCGGGGTGCGGGCCCCGAAGGCGAACACCACGTCGCCGTTGGGGCCTTCGTCGGGGTCCGCCGCGTCCAAGTCTAGCAGGAGGGAGCCCACGGGCGCGTCCTCAGCCAGCTCCACCTCGGCCACCGCGCCCTGCGGGAAGGCCGGGCTGTGGTCGTTGGCGTCCAGCACTCGGACGCTGAGGGCAGCCGTGGCGGAGCGCGGCGGTCGGCCGCCGTCTTGGGCCACCAGCCCCAGGCTGTAGGTGGCCTGGCTCTCGCGGTCCAGCTCCTGCAGCAGCACCAAGTCGGCGCACTGGGCACCGTCCGCGCGCGTCTGCAGCTCCACGCGAAAGGGGCTGTGGGGCTCGGCTAGGCGCACGCTTTGCAGCCCGTTGGCGTCCACGTCCCCGTCCACGGGCACCTCCAGAGGGATGCGCGTGCCCACCGCCGCGCCCTCGGACACCTCCACAGGAATCTGGGCGCTGGGGAAGCGCGGCGCATGGTCGTTGATGTCCCTCACCGACACCTCCACGTGCACCAGCCGGAACTGCTCCTGGGAGAAGCTGACCACGTCGAAGGCCAGCACGCACTGAGGGGCCTGGCCGCACAGCCGCTCTCGGTCCAGGCCCGCTTTTTTTTTTTTTTTTAAGTTCCAAGCAACATCAGGTCTTGTAATGGTCATTTCTGTAGGGAAAGATAGGACAGTAAAGTCAAAGAGATTTTGAAAACAAAATCTGGGGGGCAGTGAAACGAGTTTGCAGAGCACAAAATAAGATAACAAAATGAGATGACAATGACACTATTTTGCTTTTGAAGGAGAAGAGCTGGCAAATGCATTCGGAGATTGGATGCTTTTAGGCTGCTAATGAGGGATTATTCATTTTTCTGCTCTGCATTTGAAGAAACTGGCTCAAGAAGAAAGCTTTGGAAGTTGGAATAGGAGGTCTAGCTGGGGTCTGGCCACATCCAGCATTTTGTTCTAGGAGCTGAGGTCTGTCTGGGCTGTTTGAGTCAGGTGCATTTTCAGCTCAACTGCTGGCAGAAATCACTGAACTCTGCACAGGCCGTGGGGAGCAGGGTGCTTGTGTGCGCCCACCCTGCTGTTCAGCTTGGAGCCACCACTGGTTTCAATTAGGACTTCAACAGGCAGCTTTGAGGGCTCCACTATTCATTACAGAGCCTCACTCTCTATAATTAGTAATAAAGGAACACAGGCACTTCACAAATATAAAGTGCTAAACAATAATCAGGCGGTAAAGGCAATGCATTGGGACTGTTGTATTTAACTCTTTGTTTCTTTCAAGTTAAAAAGAAAAAAAATTCATTATTTCATTTTATTTTCTTGCCTGGAATAATCTTGGTTAAACCTTATCCTGGCCACTTATTAGCTTCGTGACTTTCGGGTGTTTTACCTAAATTGCGTCCCTGCTTCCTTATCTGTAAAGTGGAAATAATGATGGTTCCCATCTCATGGGGGATGTTTGAGGATTAAATGAGATAATACATGCAGAGTATCTTTGTAAGGAGCTCCACTCATAAAAGCTCATTCAGGCAATGTTAGCTCTCATTATTAATTTCTAATAAAATGAATGCACAGAGGATAAGACAGGTTTTAGTGTGTGTGTGTTTAAAAACTTTCATTACATACATTTTCAAACACAAATACACACATAGTTTAGTATAAGTTTCTCCCCTCACACACACATAAACCCATGCTAGCACTGACCGTGACCAATGTTTTCAATCTTGTTTCACGTAGCCTTGTGCTTTCTTCTGGACTATTTTAAAACACATCCCAAGCATCATTTCTCCCATAAGTTTGAGTTTCTTTTTGGTATTAAAATCCTTAATATTTAAGCTAAGAGCTTCTTGGGACTATCTCATTTTAATCTTAAACCCCAGTTCTTAGGAGCTATAGCAGTTAGTAAAAGCTTTACAGAGGTTTGTTTAATTAGTGAAAGAACAGTCCAAACTCAGTTTTCCTCCACTTTTTAGTAGATGTTCCACAAACATTTGTTGAGTAAATAAATGAGGTCAGGAATTTTATAGCATGCCTGATGTTTGTTTTACAAAAGCAACCAATATACTTGACTGAGATGCCAATACTTGAAATCCCACAGGTTTAAAGTTGCTGTGAACACTAATAATGCCCAAATAATTAGCACTTGAAAAAAAGTTTAATGCTGCTACTCAGATTATTTGTGAAAGCCTGACTGTAGGCAAGTGTAGGAAAAGCAATTAGCAGATTCTTCAAACACATGACAAATCCTTTATTACTGTGCTTATGAGTGACACGGTTTACAGAAAACCAAATGTAATTAAATAACAATTGAAATCTACCACAGACTCAAGATATACAAGTTATACTTGGCCAGGCAAAACTTCTCAAACACTAGGTTGTTTCAGGTGAAAGATAAATTTCCATTAAGTAATCCCAACATATTTTTTTTTTGTCTAACAGACAGTTCCTTTGGCAATAACTTCCACTTTAGCTTTTATTATATAAAAATATAACAAAATTTCATTATATACAAACATTACATTACACCATGTACAGGTTAAAAACACTAAGAAAATGGCAAGCCGCAAGGGAAATGAAAGTCAATAGCATGATAAGAAAAAATTAAATACTGCACACATTTCATAAAAATTACATTAACTACATTTTTGTTTGCAAATACCAAACAGTACCAATGTGATTGGAAATAGCTTCCAACAACTTCATTTTAAGGCACATCTTGCATATTTCTATATACAACACTGAAACCGGTCAATAACTTAGGGACTTCTCTGGAGTGACCTGTGTATGAGTGACAACATGCAGCAGGGGTTTACACATTTTCATTGGCTTCCTTCTTTGGGGACAGGTACCTGCCAGGCGGGGACTGATACAAGGGCACCCCGATCTCCTGCAAGTCTGGGAGCCTCCCTGGCCGAGGTGGGGAGAGCAGAGTGGCTGTCCTGTCATAATCTCTGTGCAGCACCTTCTCATAGACGCTCTGCAGCCCCACGGTCTTGGGCAGCTGGGCCTGGTAGTAGCTGTCCCTGCGCAGGGGATCCCGGGGCAGGGACGTGCTCTTGCAGAAGGTCGACATCTGGGCTGGGGGGTGAGTCGAAGCGTGTGTGCTGGGCCCTCCAGCGCAAGAGGGGCTCCAGCAGCGGTCAGAGTGGCCCAGGATCTTACACTCCGCGGTGCACGCCCACAAGCCTAACAGAAAAGAGAAACACAAGGACGATGTTACTGAGGTTACACGAACGGTCAGGGGCAGGGCGGCTGAGAAGGGAAATGTGTAAGAAGATGAACGCCCTGGTTCTAGATCTGAAATGAGCCCTGTTTCCTATAAGGCCACCTTAATACGAAGCTACCTACGCTTTAGGGAAGCAATAAATAAATAAATAAATAAAAGAATTCCCCTTCTCAGCTAATAACAGGATGGGGGGTTTATTTAGGCGGTGCGGTGGCGCTGTCTCAACGTGGCATTTTGGCATTCGCTGTTTGAGGCAGCCTGGAAACCGGAACTCAAGGACAGAAAAATGCGGGGACGGGGGAGCGGGGGTCTGGGAACCGAGATGCAGAAGAGAGGGAAAGCAAGGGTGGGCGGGGCGGGGGGAGGAAGGCGCGCTGAACCCAGCGCGAAGGAGGAGCCCTCACCGCTCTGCATGTGGTTGATGAGGTCCTTCTTCAGAGCGTCCCCGCTGATGTCGGAATCGCTGTCGTTGAAGTCACTGTCCCCTTTGCCGCTGTCTTTGCCGCTGAACTTCTCCGCTTCCCGGCCGGAGATGGTGTTGAAGGAATGTCCTTTCCAGACAGCCACAGGGGGCGCCGGCTCCTTGCCGAAACCGGGGGAGGCGCCGTAGGGCTGCAGCCAGGGATGGGGGCAGCAAGCAGGGGTGAGGGTTGGATAGAAAACAAAACAAAACAAAGAAACACAAGTGCGACAGGTTAGGCGTCTCCCGCGCACGCACCCCCAGGCCCCTCCAGTCCCTTCCCCAAGCCTGTCCGCGGAGCACCGAGCGCGGCGCCCGGCCGAAGGAAGGCCTCACCTCGGCGTGCGCGCCGCGGAGCCGCTGCTGCCCCTCGAAGTGACAGGCGCTTTCCCCGGTGGCACCGCCGCCCTCCGAGCCCGGCACTTCGGCCGCGGCGGCGACCGCGGGCGGGGGCGCGTCGGCCGCGGGGCTGCCAAAGGGCGCTTTGCCGCTGCCAGGGAAGGTGAGCACGTCGAACATGTTGGGCCTGGGCCCGGCTCCCCGGGCGGCCTCCTCCGGGGAGCCGGGAGCCGAGGCTCCGCCGCCCGCCGCCCCGGGCCGCTCTTCCCGGCGGGGCCCCCCTTTGCGCACCTCCTTCTTGCGGCGGTTGCAGGTAGTGGCGATGGCGATGATGGCGGCCAGCAGCAGCGTGCAGCTCCCGGCCAGCACGATGATGATGATCAGCGGCGTGTCCCACTGCAGCGCCGGCCCCGACGTCGCGAGCCGCGAGCCGGGCGGGCGAGAGCGCTCCGGGGTCCCCGCGCCTGCCGGCGACGCCAGCCCACGTCCGCCGCCCGCCGTCACCACGAAGCTGACGGTGGCGGTGGTGGAGAGAGGGGGGCGGCCGCCGTCGGATACGACCAGCAGCGCCCGGAAGACCTGGCCGGGCGGCTCCTGCGAGAGGTCGCCGGTGAGCACGATCTCCCCGGTGCGGCGGTCGATGGCGAAGGCTTCTCGCGGCTCCTGCTGCAGCAGGTCGAAGGCCAGCTCCCCGTTGGCACCCTCGTCTGCATCCCGGGCCTGCACGCGCGCCACCGCCGTGTCCTTCGCTGTGCGCCCGGGGACCACCACTTCCAGGGAGCCGTTGGCCGGCGCCGGGTGCACCAGGATCGGGGCGTGGTCGTTCTGGTCCAGCACCCGCACTTGCACCAGGGCACTGCTGGAGAGCTGAGGGGAGCCCCCGTCGCTCGCCTGGATGCGCACGTCGAGCTGGCGAAGCGTCTCGTAGTCGAAGCTGCGCAGCGCGTAGATGGCCCCTGTCGCTGGGTCCACGGAGACGTAAGTGGACACGGCGCCTCCAGCCCGGCCCACCTCGGCCTCCAACAGCCGGTAGGTGACCTGGCCGTTGCGGCCCAGATCCGGGTCCCTGGCGGCCACCGTGGCCAAGTAGGCCCCGGGCGGGTTGTTCTCGCGCACTGACACCTCGTAGACCGGCCGCGTGAAGAGCGGCGCGTTGTCGTTCTCGTCGCCCACGCGCACCGTGTAGGGCCGCACTGTGCGCAGCGGGGGCGCGCCGCGGTCCTCGGCAACCAGCGTCAGGTTGTACTCGGAGATGCGCTCGCGGTCCAGGGACGCCGCGGTCACCACCAGGTAGCTGCCCGCGTAGGCCGGCTGCAGCCGGAAGTGCTCGTGCCCGTAGAGGGCGCAGCGCACCTGCCCGTTGGCGCCCGAGTCCCTGTCCGAGGTGCTGACCAGCGCCACCAGGCTCTCGCGCGCCGCCCCCTCCGGCACCAGCGAGACGGCGCCCGCCTCTGGCGTCCCAGGCCCGGTCGACGAGGTGGCCTCCGCCCCACCAAGAGCGGCGGCGGCGGCGGCGGGGAAGGGCGAGGCAGCAGGCGCGCCCGGGGCGGCCAGCGGGGTGATGGAGATGTCCGGAGCGTTGTCATTGACGTCGCGGAGGCGCACGATGACCTTGCAGGTGGCGGCGCGGGGCCCGGGGCCGCGGTCCTGCGCCCGCACGTCCAGTTCGTAAGTGTCCTGGCGCTCGTAGTCCACGGGCCCCGCCAGGGTGAGGCGGCCGGAGCGCGGGTCCAGGCGGAAGAGGCGGCGCGCCTCGGGCGGGGTGCGGGCCCCGAAGGCGAACACCACGTCGCCGTTGGGGCCTTCGTCGGGGTCCGCCGCGTCCAAGTCTAGCAGGAGGGAGCCCACGGGCGCGTCCTCAGCCAGCTCCACCTCGGCCACCGCGCCCTGCGGGAAGGCCGGGCTGTGGTCGTTGGCGTCCAGCACTCGGACGCTGAGGGCAGCCGTGGCGGAGCGCGGCGGTCGGCCGCCGTCTTGGGCCACCAGCCCCAGGCTGTAGGTGGCCTGGCTCTCGCGGTCCAGCTCCTGCAGCAGCACCAAGTCGGCGCACTGGGCACCGTCCGCGCGCGTCTGCAGCTCCACGCGAAAGGGGCTGTGGGGCTCGGCTAGGCGCACGCTTTGCAGCCCGTTGGCGTCCACGTCCCCGTCCACGGGCACCTCCAGAGGGATGCGCGTGCCCACCGCCGCGCCCTCGGACACCTCCACAGGAATCTGGGCGCTGGGGAAGCGCGGCGCATGGTCGTTGATGTCCCTCACCGACACCTCCACGTGCACCAGCCGGAACTGCTCCTGGGAGAAGCTGACCACGTCGAAGGCCAGCACGCACTGAGGGGCCTGGCCGCACAGCCGCTCTCGGTCCAGGCCCGCGTCCCCGACGGTCAGCTGCCCGTCGCCCTCGCGCACTCGGATCAGCGAGCTGTTGAACTGCTTCATCAGGCGGAAGCTGGTGTCTCCGGACACTTTCATATGCAGGTCTTCTGCCAGGGTCCCGATGACCGTGCCGGGGGCATCCTCCTCGAAGGTGCTGTATCTCACAGTCTTGCTCTGGGCCACCGAGACCACCCAGCAGAGGCTGAAGAGCTGCAAGGGGAAAAGGCAGGGGCTGCCCCCGCGCCTGGCTGGACTCATGCCGCCAGCCCCAAGCGCTATTCCAAAATGCTGAGCGAGCGATTTCCTCTGTGGTTTGCAGGTCCGGGCGTGAGTCCCAGGCTCCCGAGTGCACGCTTTTTTTGCGAGCCGTGTGCAGGAGAAGTCTGCAGGCTGCAGCTCCGAAGCTCCAGCGGGCTCGGAGGACGCGTTGATCCCGCCCACACTCAGCACCTTCCCCTTCGCTCTTCGGGCTGGAGCTGCGCGGCTGTGAGCCGCCTCCGCTTTTATAGCCGCCGAAATGCAAATCACCCGAGCTGGGCAGCCAATGGCGGCCTGGCTCTAGCGCCGCCGCTACGCCAGCCCCTGACGATCCCTTTACGGTGGAGGGGCTTAGAGGGGAAAACAAGAAAGGGAAAATAGAGAATCTTTCCTTTGTTTCTTTAACTCCTTTGGCTTTTTTCATCTCCTGTCAGCGCTCTGCGTGCAGAGGAGTTGGCACAGGTCGCCGGCGTTACGGGAGCGGATGGTTCTGTTAGTTGTGCCCCTCCTGTACCGGCCGCTTGAACCGAGAGCAGTCGCACTGGGATTTCGCCCTCGTGGCTTGAGACCCCACACCCACTCTGTATTTTTTTTTTTT
>SJYT01023829.1:0-54126 GCA_006410635.1 Cephalophus harveyi | reverse complement strand
CGCCCCCCCCCCCCCCCCCCTCTTCAGACTTGCTCTGCCGGCTGAGGCTCAGTTCGCCTTCTTTCCCAACTTCCCACGGCGCTCGGAAATAGCCTCTAGACTGAGGAGCTCGAAGGATAAGGGGAAATTGATTTTATTCAAATTTGTGTACGCAATTGTGTTTTGCTCGTGTGAGCCCCGGTGATCGGAGCAGCCCCTTCCTTTTCAGAAAAGAGCTCTGAGACGTGTTAGTATGCATGTCACTGTCCAAATGGCTTTCTTAAGCCCTGGGCGCTAGCAGGCAAGGAAAAAAAAAAAAGTTCCAAATAGGATTTAGCATAAGCTTGAGGAGATTTGGAAAGGTTTCAAAGATCAGACTGTATCAAAGGCTTATGAAGCCCTCGTTAGTAGTGGAAATAGAATGGCGTGGCAGGCGATCCCATTGGAGGCCCCAATGTCTGTATTATTTAACTGTGACAAGCTAAGAGGAGAGAAAGTTGAACAGTTTCCACAGCGGAGTTGGGCTAACTTGAATATAATGAGCAAACGCCACATGTATCCATTATGTTCCTCTATTCATCCCCAATCACTGCCATAACTCTCCTGCTAAACGGTGATGGGCGCTGAATTCCACACAATACCCAGCTCGTATTAAAGAGCATTTAGAGAACTCTCCCTCCTGATGCCTTGTTCCGCCTATTTAGAGGATTTTCTTTTTGTTCTAATAGGGCCACTCTGGGAAGCAATACTCATCCCGTTCCAGAAGAACAAAATCACAGCAGGACGCTGAAACCTGGCACGAACCTGGGGGGAAACTTAACCATCTGCCTGCGAAAGTGTGGAGCTTTGGCTTTGCCAGCTCTGAGCTGGGCGGGTCCCCTCCCCCGCCCAGGCTGGCCCCAGGCGTACGCTGCACCCACAGGTATCCCCCACCCCCAGCATCCCCGAAGATCTGGGAGATAGATGGGCCTTCAGTCACCCACAAGACAGATTCTTACTGATGCTTATTGAAGAGATTTATTGAGCAGGGTGTGCAAATACACATGAAGGACAAGAGGTTAAAAACAAAAGTCACCACAGGGAGTTTTCTTTCTCTATTTTTTCCGAGGCTAAAGACTTGATAAGCAGACTGGAGTTTGTAAACGTTCTTCTGAATCCTGATTATAGTCCTGCTGACATCCTATCTATGTTTTCCTTCCCCCTAAACCCGACGGGGTGTATCTGGGGTCTTTTCGGAAGAGATACAGGAGTCTTCCCAGAGCAGGGAGACCGAGGAGCTCCGTGGGCAGTGAGGGTAACGGGGGCGGGGCTCTGGAGTTGCCAGAGAGCAAAAGATGCAGCCCTAGGCCTCGTAAAAGCTCTTGAGACTTAGGTGGGGGTGCCCTGTGCGCTGGACCGTGCAGCGCGATCGTGCCTCTCGATTCCCTTCCCCAACTGCCCTGTCCTGCTGGCCTAGGAACGCCAAAAGCGAAGAGGTTTTAGCATGCATCGGAGACGCAGCCGCGCAGGAACGCCGGAAGCGCGACGCCCCCTACCGGAGCCCGATTTCCAGCTTTCTCTTGCACTTTTCCCCTTCCCACTGCCAGTTCGTAGCCTGCTCGCGCTCTCTCTCTCCCTGCTCCGGCCCTGGAGAGATTTCTCGGAGAGGATGCACACTAAAACCCCTTCCCGGCTTCTCCCCGAGCAGGGCTCCCACCCCGGCCTGGGAGCCTGCTGGTGACCTCTGGCACTCCCGGGATCTCGCGCTCGCTACTTGCCCCCTTCCCGGCCGGCACGGACGCTAAGCGAGCAGATTCAGAACTCGGCGGCAGGACAGCGGCCTCTCCTCGCGTAACCCGGAGAGTTCCGATCCGTCCCGGGCTGCTGCGGGGCGGCAGAGCCAAGAACAGGGGAGGGGGTTAGGGGGCGGATGGAGAGGGCATTGGGGTCCGAGTCGCGGAGAAAAGATCTCTCCAACGGTTCCGACTTGCCCAGTGTCTGGGAGCCGCACCCTACGCCCGCGCCCCCCTGCGCCCCTCACACCTCTCGGTACAGGGCTGAACCGTGGGAGCCCAGGGCGCGCTGTTTAAATTTGGGTTTGGGGCTTGGCTGGAGAATGGAAACTCCCCAATATTTTTAGTCAAAGCGCTTGCACGTCATCATGTTCCTTCTGAAGACTGAAATAAACAAGGGCGTGCAGGTGGTGGGGTCGGGGACGAGGAAGAAGAGTGAAAGATCAAGGGACGGGAGGAGGGGTATGGAGACAATAGGAGCCAAAAGCATCTCATCCACGGCCGGTTCCTTCGCGGCTCGGAAGGGGCCGCGACGCCGGGGAGAGCCGAGCCGGGAGTCGGGAGCCCGGGAGCAAGGCAGCGAGCAGCTGCCGCGGCGGGCGCGCGGAGGCCTTTCCGAGCCGGCCGTGGGGGTGTGAAGGCACGCGAGCAGAATGAGACCCTCCGCCGGCAGCCTCCAGATTATGGAAATACGATTTAAAACAGCGCATCAGCGCCTACCGCACCTCCCCCGGGAAGCAAAATGTCCTGGGAGGTGGGGCTGGAGGCGGAGGCGGAGGGGCGGCCGCTCGCCTTCCCCGGGCGCCGACCGGCCCACAAAGCCTCTCCAATCCGCTTGTTTTCATACCAAAGGCCGGGACTGGCTGAAAGGAGCCCCTGCTTTTAGCAATTTAGCCGGCAACTGTCTCTCGCAATCCTGAGAACAAATGCGACCCCACAATGGCTGGCATTTTCTCGGCATGCAAATGTTGCGGGCCCCGCCGAGCTGCGCCCCCGGGACCCCGCCTAATGCCCGCTTTGTGAAACTCGCGTGCAGACCCCGAGATTGACACGGGCGTCACGTGACGGATTAGGGCTCCAGGAAAGTTTTCAAAGCCGCGACAATGGGGGGTGCAGCCAGATCTGATATCTCCCACAGTTTAGCGGGAAGGAAAATCGGGATATACTCTCATACGTAATAGGATTATCTTTTCCCTTTCAAATTCTATACAGCATGTAATTTATTTTTAATTAGGATTATATCTACCAGGAAAAGAACTTTGCAGAAAGTGTAATTCTAAGGATGGATGGAGACAGGGGTTATTTTTTAACCTTTTAACATAAAAGAAAAAGAAGCGAGAGCCCACCGTTTCTTTTCCAACAGGCTCACCCTATCAGATGAAGCTTCCAGAGAAGTTGGCAGAAAATGTTTGTCCAAACAGAGAACAGAGGCAGCTCTTCAGAGGCATCCAATTCATTCTTGTAACTAAAGCACACTTTGTAGACATCTCTTAGAATTACTCAGTCGCTGGGTTTTACTGGGGTTTGCTCTCTAGAAATGCAACCAAGCTATCTCCTTCCACTGCTTACTTTATATTTTAAAGAAAAATCCACCCCCCCCAACCACATTTGTTGGTCTGTCAAAACTGGCATAGTGAATTTAAACATTTATACCAAACCACAGAGCAACACACTCCACAGCCCTGATTGAGACTCAGCAGTCAGATAATGAGACAGTGTGGGGGTGAAGGTAAGTGGTGTTTAAACTCTGATTTTGGATTGATCCCAGTGCCAGATGCTCGCAAACCCTAGACCATTTCCAGGTCCTGGGCCACTCATCCTTTGGTGTGTTTTGCATGTCAGGATGCTCTGGGATACCCACTTAACCTGAAAAGAAACAAAACATGGCTGTTGACTGCAGGCTCTGCGATCATCCTGCTTAGGTTCGAATATGAACGTTACCGTGGATTTGCTGTGTGGCTCTGGGCAAGTTAGTTGATCTTTCTGTATCTTAGTTGCTTCATCTGCAAAATGGGGATAATAACAGTATCTTGTAAGACTGTTTTAGGGCTTCCCTGGTGGCTCAAAGGATAAAGCATCTGCCTGCAATGCAGGAGACCTGAATTTGATTCTTGGGTTGGGAAGATCCCCTGGAGAAGGAAATGGCAACCCACTCCAGTGTTCTTGCCTGGAGAATCCCATGGACAGAGGAGCCTGGCAGGCTACAGTCCACGGGGTCCAAAAAGTTGGACACGACTGAGCAACTTCACATTCACAATCAAGACTGTCTTAAGGACTATGTAAGATAATATCGTATCAGGTGCTTAGGAAACCCTGATGATGGTAGTTATTACCTCTTTTTAAAGCAAAAGGGAAGAAAAATCATAGGCCATATAATCTTAAGTCTCTTATAGGTGAGGGATTTGTTCAGAAAATAGAGAAAAATAAAACCTCTCCGATTTCCTATTTACATTGCCTTGGTTTCCTGTCCTCGACCCTGGACCCCTTTCTGGAACTAATAGTAGACATAGTAGTAGGTGTACAGATCCCCCAGAAGGAAAAAGATGGTCATGGAGGCTTCAAGTAACTTTTGAGCCCTCATGTCATTTCAAAATCTTTTGGTACCTTATTCTCTGATTTAAGAGATCAGATGGTGGCAAAAAAGGAGCTTTCTGTAAACTTTTCACCATGGATTTCCACAGAAACCTTGTATCATCACTGAAACCACTTACAGGTACAAATATTTGATGGACAGTGATCCATAATTCGGGGAAGGGGGGAGGAATATTCCAAAGGACTGCCCCTCCTAGGATGCCCAGAAGCATGGTGACCTCCTATGACTTATGTGGAGCTGATATGATGTCTGATCCTGTGGCTCCCTTCTGTTAGTCTCTTAGGGTCGCCCTAACAGATGTCATAGATTGCACGGCTTAAACAACAGAGATTTATTTCCTAACAGTTCCAGAAGCTGGAAGGCCAGGATCAAGGTGCAGGTGGGCCTGCTTCCTCCTGAGGCCTCTCTCCTCGCTGGCGGAGCCTCACCTGGACTTTTCTCCGTGTGCACTTGCTAGGTATCTCTTCCTCTTCTTACAGGGGACACCTGTCATATTGGATTAGGACCCACCCTTATGACCTCATTTGACCTGAAAAACCTCTCTAAAGGCCCAGGCTCCAAATATCACCACATTCTGTAGTATTGGAACCTAGGGTTTCAACATAAGAATTTTGAAGGGACATAGATCACTGGCTTCATATACCCTCATTCTCTCAATAAACCCTATGGAGAACTCACTCAGTACCAGACTCTGTGGTATGTGTTATGGGACCAGGGACTTAAAAAACAAAACAAATGATCCACAGTGATATCAATAAATGGGAGAGAAGAGACCAATCTTTCATGTAGTTTATGTAGATATTCTCCCTTCTAGGAGGCTGAGAAGAAGCCCCCGTCCTCAGCTGTGAGCTGTGCATGTCCCTCCTAAGAGGACAGTGTGGAAAGGAGGGAGAAAGAGGGACTTGACATGCAGAAAGCGGAAGAACATCACCTCCTCCACAAGATCAGGGTCAGCATCAACGCTGACAGATCATGTGCGTAGTATGCACCCTTGGTAAGATGTGATGAAAATGGCGCTTTACCTCCAGAACACAGAATCCTGGTCTAATTATAAGAAAAACATCAGGCAAACACAAACTGAATGATATCCTACAAAATACCCTACCAGGACTCCTTGAAACTGACAAGGTCATCAAAAACAAGGGAAGTCTGAGAAGCTGTCCCTCTTAAGAGAAACAGGGCAGGAGGCTTGACAACTGAGTGCAATGGAGCATCCCAGAACAACCACCACCAAAGGACACCAGGGAAAGACCAAGAAAACCTCAATAAAGGATGGGCTTCAGATAATAACAATGTATCAGCATGGCTCATGGATTGTGACCATTGTACCATACCAGTGTAAGATGCTAATAGCAGGGGAAACTGGGTGTGGAGTTGAGGGGAACTCTCTGTGCTATCATAACCATTTTCCTGTAAATTGAAATGGTTTTAATATAAAGGTCATTTAGAAAAAGAAGAAAAAGAAATGATAGAAACTGCTGCCCAGTCCAGAGGCAAGGGAGAGACAAGAGGGAGGAGACGGAACGGGAGTGAAAAGTGCAGCTGCTGACCCCAGATGCTGCGCACAGTCCTTTCAGAGTGGAATACATGGTCACATGCAGGGGTCCACTTCCTGCCGGATGAGCCCAGGGGAAGGGGGCGGGGCTTACTGCCCTGGGAACTGGAGGCACTCAGGGAAAGCTTCCTGGAGGAGGTGACATTTAAGCTGAGTTTTGAAATTAGCTAAAGGGTAGAAAGGGAGGAAGAAGAGTGGAGGTGAATGAGACTTCTTGCTGAAGGAACAACAAACTCGGAGGCACGAGGGTCGGAGGGCTGGAGTGCAGGGGGCCATGAGGGGCTGGGGTACAGCAGAAGGATGAAGAAAGCCAGGACGGGTGTGCAGGGGTTTCACACGCCACGTTAAGGACTGTCACTTGTATTCTTAAGGCAATGGGGGGCTGTTGAAAGATGTCACCCCTGAGATCAGTGGGGTCACTAGAGCAAAGGGAGAGGGAAGGAGAGGCAGGGAAGGGAGCAATAAGCCTAAACTGGTGGACTTTGGTCTGGGAGGAAGGTGAAGGGCTGCTGTCTCAAGGTGCCCTTGTGGACTGGGGGTCAGTGTTCCAGCGGATTCCCGTGAGACTCAGCACAGGGAGGCGTGGGCTGAGCTGGCGCCTGCTGTGTGTGTTCAGCCGGAGGACTGTGATTCCTGATGGTACAGTGCTGCCTTCTCTGTGAGTCAGAGGTTGCCAAGGCCAGCGGTGTGGGAGGAGCTGGTTGGTGAGGCTCCAGCCATGACTGGTCCTCTGCAGAATACAGTTCCTCCGGGGACCTCCTCTTGGATGTCTGGTTGCAAGCAGAAGGTGGGTGGACAGCAGTGAGAGGGAGGGCTTTCTTTTTGCTCAGAAAGCTGAGGTTTCTCTGGGTTTAGCCAGGGGCAAGTCTGGAGTCCCCTCAGCGTGTCTTCTGTTGGGCATCTGTCCAGCCAAATGGTGGTGGGCATGGAGCGGTTCCATAGCTGGCCACATCTTGGGGTGAGGTTGAGGGAAGAGAGCTGGCCTCCCCCTTATCACCCCAGGATTTCCTATGGGGGGTGGGGAGGCATTTGGAATTTCCATGGAGGGACTTCCCTGAAGGTCTAGGGGTTAACTCTGAGCCAGAGCTCCCAAAGCAGGGGCCATGGGTTTGATCACACCCGTGGGTTGGGGAACTAAGGTCCTGCATGTCACTTGGCATGGCCAAAATAAAAAAAAATTTTTTTATCTGGAACCCTTTGGTTAGAAAGTGCGGGGTATGGGATATGACTTGGGCTCCTGGGATCTTGTTTCTGGTTCATGGGCACTTTGTAAAGTGAAAGTGTTGGTCGCTCAGTCATTTTTGATTCTTTGCGACCCCACGGATTGTAGCCCGCCAGGCTCCTCTGCCCATGGGATTCTCCAGGCAAGAATACTGGAATGGGTTGCCATTTGTTTCTCCAGGGGATCTTCCCGACTTAGATATCTTGCATTGCAGATGGATTCTTTATCATCTGAGACACCAGGGAAGCCTGGCCACTTTGAGACCAAATTAAAACCAATTACAGAGTTTATGATGGAAAAGAAAGGTTATAGAAAACCAAAGGAACCTTCCATGAGAAGCAAAACCCCCATAAATCTCTGCTCAAATCATGCACAAGAATTCTGCAGTTAGATAAATGGGATGAACTAATTGCTTTCAGAGTCTAAAACATGTTGCTGCAAATTTTAGCTTTTGGTATTAATAAATCCCCAAAGAAATTAAGCAGGAAGCTAGAGCCTTATCCAGGCAGAGAGAATTTTAATCATTGACTAGTCTTTTTTTTTTTTCCCTTCCTCAAAGTCATTGTTTGGGAAGTGTAAGTGTGCAAGACTTCTGACCCAAGCCTTCCTTTGCATGTGATGGCTTGAACTCTCTGGTTCCAAGTGGGTCACAATCCACTTTTGAAATGGAAATGAAGTCGGCCTCTCCCTCAGAGCCCTGGGACCCAGGCCCAGGCAGGATACGGCAGAGCCTGGTGTTATAAATTTCTCTGCAGATCTGAGAGCAGTTTTAGGCCATTGATCTCATGTCACCCAGAATCGAGATGGAGTGACAGCTGATAAACTGCATGGTGACAGGCTGAGGCCTTGAAAAAAAAAAGTCTAGAGGTGGGATCAAAAAAAAAAAGAGCTGATGGATTAGTTATCGGCCTCCTTGTCCCCCTCACCCTGGATTCTTTCTGAACACTTTAGAAGCATTTATTTTCAGGTAATTTTACAGTTGTCTTTTTGTCCTTCAGAGGTGCTTTGGTCTATGAAATCTCTCAGGGAATTTAGATGAAGTCATTCTTATATGTACTGCTTGAAGGTCCCCAGCACTCTGCTCTTAGGTTTAAACCCATTGGCGGCTTTTAACTGCAGGAACTGGGACGCATGTGACCAGGGGCATTAATGCTGATTTGTGGTTCTTTATCAGCCTAACTCAGCCTCAGGGCTCATACACAATTTGCTTTAACAGGGACTAGTAGGGAAAGAAGGGCTTCCCCCATAACTCAGCGGTAAAGAATCCACCTGCAATGCAGGAGATGCAAGAAAGGAGATAGAGGTTGGATCCCTGGGTTGGGAAGATCTCCTGGAGGAGGGCATGGCAACCCACTCCAGTATTCTTGCCTGGAGAATCCCATGGGCAGAGGAGCCTGCAGGGCTACAGTCCACGGGGTCTCAGAGTCAGACATGACTGAGCACAGAGGAGAAAGAACACTGGTGGGAGGGGATTAAGAGATGGGCGGCTCTGGAGCCAAAGTGGAAATGAGTATATTTCTTCCCCAACCTTTCAGAATCCTCTCTTGATCCCAGCTCCTCTGTGCAAAGGGCACTGTGGCTCACTGGTTAGTTCACGAAGGCCCAGGGCCTTCAGAGTGACCTTGGGAGGCGAGGGGAGGGGGCTAGAGTGGTTAGGGGAGTGTGATGGCTTATTTGTGTTCCAGGATGAATAAAGGTTGAATTCTTGCTGTCCTGGCTCTGAGCTCCGGCTTTGGCCTCCAGTGTGGGAACCTGAGGTGGGGAAGAATGGGCCGCTCCATGCATTGAACCCAGAGCCCTCCTGGGCATGCCTGGCCGTTTGCAGGGCATCAATCTTGCTTTGCTTTGCCTGCAGGGACTTGTATAGAGGCCCGTGGTCTATGGAGGGATTGGATGGAGGGATCAGAGCTCCCACAGAGCAAAATAATGTGACAAGCTGTCAGGACATGACGACTGGGTGACTCCTGTTCCCTGTGTGGCGGGGTGGGGTGGGGGGGCCCTGCCAGGCCCTGGACCCTTCAGGGCTGGGAGCTAGGGGGAAGGAACAATGTAGGGTATGTGATGGATTATACACCTTTCCATCAAACACTGTGGAGGCTTTTGCTGGACTTCTGGAAGAGGAGGACTGGAGTGGCTTTTTCCAGGAGTGGACTGTCATGAGTAGAACATTTTTGGAGGGGGATTATGGTGCTAAGGAGCTGTAGAATCTATAGGGATGAGAAAGGCTGCTCACTGAGGTCAAGTGACGAGGTAGGCTTCCAGGAGGAAATTCAGGGGGCAGTAGCAAAATATAACTTGTTGAAGTCTGTGATGGGAGTTCCTTAATTTGGGATAATTGTAGCAGTCAGGATGGGCTAGGTTATGCTTCAGCAACAAGCAGCCCCCCAAATCTTAGTGACTTAAAACCACAGGTATGTTTCTTGCTTACTCTGCATATCCATCTCAGTAAGGCTGGGGGATTTGTTGTCTTTCCTTGGTTACCCAGACTGATGGAGAAGCCGGCATCTGGAACTTTCTCCTTGACATGGCAGAAGGAAGAAGGAATACAGCAAATTGTGCATTGGCTGTTAAAATTCCCACTCAGGTGTGCTGCACTTCACTTCTGCTTACATTTCCTCTTTCATTTCAAACACCCTGTAATCTAGTACAGGTCTCATTCTGCATGGTTATTAGATGGCAGGCTTGAAGGAACAGCAAGAGGGCTGGACAAAACCTTTAGACAGGCTGAGTGCCAGGGTACATAGTCTGAGCTGGTCTTCCTTTCTCAAGTATGGGACAATTATTATTTTTTTTTTTTTGTAGCAAGAAAATAGCAGTTGGGAGAAATGCCGGTCAAAGGCATATGTGCCTCTAAATTCAAGGAAGGTCAGAAATAAATTAGAAGTGTCCCCATGTGACACATTCCGTAAAGTATAGGCCAAATTACAGCTTCAGACTAATTAGTGAGGAAATCCCCCAAGAGTGAAAGATTGAGTATTGGTAATGGAATTACACGTCCTCTCACTGGTGCTTGGGGAAACTTGCATATAAGTATCTTCATTAATCACAGTCCTAATGGCTTTTACTTTTACCACCGTCAACTGACTACCAGGATCAAAAACATTTTACTAAGCAACTTTCAGAGTGTGGAAGTATGCTCTGCTGCGGGCTTAACAGTTGAGTTAAACCGTTTGCCTTTTGGGGGTTATGATCATGTGGACAGGACAGGCAAAGAAATACAGAGCACAATATGAATGTGGGTGTGGGCACTCTGGGAAACCTTGGAGATGAATGATTTTTTATTTTGCAGGATTGTCAATAAAGAGGGGATCGTGAATGATTTTTAGGAAGAACTGAACCAGGGGAATTTAGGTCATTATTGTGGTGCCATCTCTAGTGGGAGGCCCTGGGGTATAAGAGATGTTAATGGTTAGTGGGGAGGACAGTTGTGCTATTGCACACTTTCAGTGTGATGGGTTAGTAATAAATAGCGATAATAAAATGATAGCATGATGATATATGATGACAATAGAGCTAAATGCCCAGGAAAGAAGATCAGGTTCTAGGAACTCAGTTAAGAAAGGGGAAGAGGGACTGTCCTGGTGGTCCAGTGGCTAAGACTCTGCGCTCCCAAAGCAGTGGGCCCAGGTTCGATCCCTGGTCAGGGAACTACATTGCACATGCTGCAACTAAGGTCTGGCACGGCCAAATAAAGAAGCAAACAGGAGGGAAAAAGTGAGGCGTTGGCTCAGGGAGCTCCTTGTGAGAAAGAGGGGTTATTTTAGGCCAGACTTTGGACTTGGGAATAAGCATTGGGCAGGGATAACTGCCACTGTGTACTTCCAAAACTCTACTTGTCAATATCTAAAAGACCCAGAAAATAAAATATCTCCTATTAGAAACGAATAATATAATAGTCACATCTTTTTTGGAAGTAGGTGAGGTATGCACGCGTGCTAAGTTGCTTCAGTCGTGTCTGACTCTTTGCAACCGCATGGACTGGGGCCTGCCAGCCTCCCCTGTCCATGGGATTTCCCAGGCAAGAATACTGGAGTGGGTTGCCATTTTCTCCTCCAGGGGATCTTCCTGACCCAGGGATCGAACCTGAGTCTCACATCTTCTGCATTGGCAGGAGGGTTTTTTTACCACTAGCGCCACCTGGGAAGCGGTACATTATTTTAAGTTAGAATGTAGAGAATTTGAGGAGCCAGGATGCTGGTATCCTGGTCTAAGCATTTTGTTTCTGAATTTGTTAAATGAAGTGGGTAATTCCCACTGATCTCAGAGTTGAGGTGACGGTTCTGCAATATAAGGAACACAGAAGCCCTTCACCAGCAATAAAGCATTGTGTACATTAAGTCCTAGCGCTGATGGGGAGGCTTAAACTAAAGGAACGCTGGGCTGGTTTTTCAGACAGATGTAGTGAGCAGGAGATGATGATGGCAGGGAAGTAGTTGGACAACTGCTAAAAGGCAAGAGAGAGGTTAAAGCTGAAGTCCACGGGAAGGTTCTCAGTGCCTTTGCTCCAAGAGGTAGGGGGCAGGTAAAGGCAGGCAGGCACAGATCTGCTCAGCTGGGGATGGAGGAGCTAGAGGCCAGACAGGCATCAGAGAGGGGGTTGCTCACTGCTTTATCCTCAGAGTCCGGCATAAAGAGATCACCAATGAATCTGTGTTGGAATGAATAAATGAAACAGATGTCCTACATTGCCCTACTCCCACACATATACTGAAGACTCTTGGTTAATTCAACTAAGTGTGGATTGGGAGAGGTGGTCAGGGCAGACCCAGTGTCTGAGGTTCAACCTCACCATGACGTGATGTCTCAAGTATGCTCAGGCCAGGACAAGAGGCAGCTGGGCATTGGACAGTGCTCCCAGGAAGTCGGGATGCCACCGATGCAGTGCCTCAGTTCCAGACTGGAAGGATGGCTTGCTCGTTCTACCTGCTCCGGGTTCCATACCGCGAAGCGTTTGACCCCTCTTCCCTGAGAACATGCAGATGGATTCCAGCTCCCTGGGGCAGGGCTGGCTGCCTCCCATTCATCCCTCGGCAGCTCCGGGATCTTCAAGGCAGTTCCAGTATCTGGCCTTGGTCATCAGCGTCTGTCTTCTTCATCAGGTTTTCTCTGGTGTCACCACTTCCCTGATCTCAGCTCTCTTGATGCCAAACCTGGCTTAGATGTGATTCTAGTTCATTCCTAGATAAGCTCATATTACATGCCATTTATCAAGATCACTGTCATACATTAAATCTCATCTCTCAGAGAATGGGACCCAGTCCGGCACGCGTCTCGGAATGTTTGTCCCTTATTGCGCATCCTTTTATATATGTCCTGGCTGGCTCTGCGTGTGTCCTGTCCTGCTCTGTAGGTATTCCCAAGACAGAGAATGCAGCCCTCGATAATAATAGCAGTCATATTTCTAATAATGGTTACAGTGCGGAACACTTGATTCGTGCCACATATTGTGCTAGGCCGTTCACATACTTAATTTAATTCAACTGCTCTATAAAGCAGATATTATTATGACAAATTTCAAAGAAACTGAGGCTCAGAGAAATTAAATAATGTCTGCAAGGGCTCCCAGCTGGTTCATGGGAAGGGAAACTGAAATTCAGTTCTAAAGATGCACTTTCTAGTATATGGAGTTACACCCCAACTTGACCATCGTCTCGCTCTCCAGAAACATCTTCTCCTTTGGTCCCTTTGTCCTCCCGGGGGCTCTTTGAGGTTTTCACACGTGAAGCCCTCAGCTTTTCCGCCGCCAGCCCCGGCCCCTCTCCTGAGCGTTCCTCTGTGTCTTTTAGTTGGGCATCTTGTTTGGAGACCCAGCTATGATCTCCCAGAGCAGGAGGAAACAAAGCTATCCTGTCACTTCTCCAGCTGGTTCTTTCCCCCCCCCATCATTCTCTCTGTTGTAAACAAACTTTCAGTCCCCCAGGTAGGAATCAGGTTTGTATATGTTCGCGCTCCTTCATTCTCTGCAACCATCATCATTTTGAAGGGTTTTGTTCTGCTCCGAAATTCTCTTGTGTCTCCTTCTGATTCCCCGGCCTATAGCACCCCCTAGGCTAGGCCTCTTCCACTCAGGCCTGGATAATTGAAACACAGCAGCTTCTGAAGTGAGCCGGCTGCTAGAACACACAGCACCTTTGTGCAGATGAGAAAAAGGCCCTCCTTTCTTTGGATGGATGCAGGCCCATGTCAGGGCACACGGTTTGGCAAGCAGAGCACAGGCTTTAATTCAGTTCACAGTTGGCTACCTCAGTCAGGAGAACTTGTACAGTGAACAGCCTGCACAACTGTGCATGGTGACCCCAGAAATGATCCTTCTCCTCACCTCATGTTTCTCCCTCTTCAAAACATTCTCATCTAGGGCTATTTCAAAATATTTGGCAACTGACCTATCAGAATGGGCCCTGGCCTCAGCCTGGGAGCAGGATCTACAGGCTTATGGCTGAGCAGACAAGGATTCTTTAACTGCTAACCGTGGGGCCACTGGGAAGAGGCTAGGGTGGCCCTCGGAAGTTCACAGCAGTGGATGTTTACCCATTGTGTAGTGGATTTCAGTCTTTTAACAGCTGGCATGGCTTTTCTTGGTGTGCACCGGCTGAATATGAACTCTGCTTATGCTACGCCACAGGTTGAGATCCAGCCCCATCTATCAATGGTGTCTGGATATTTACCACTTAGCAGTCATCAATTTCTGTTGACAAGTATTTGAAATACAAATGACTGTTTTAGCATAGGCTTATAGTCCAGGCCGGTTGCAGACATGCCTCCAGGGGGCGCTCGAGCTGTCCGCCGCTCCCCTGGACCTCCCTCATTCCACCTTACATAGTCACACACCCGCAGGGGTGCAGCCAGGCTGGGGTGAAGACTTAAGGAGATCCACAACGACATGCAAATGGTCTACATACGGCCTAAAGTGAAAGTGAAAGTGAAGTCGCTCAGTCGTGTCTGACTCTTTGCGACCCCGCGGACTGTAGCCTACCAGGCTCCTTTGTCCATGGGATTCTCCAGGCAAGAGTACTGCAGTGGGTTACCATTTCCTTCTCCAGGGAATCTTCCCAACCCAGGGACTGAACCCGGGTCTCCCGCATTGGAGGCAGCCGCTTTAACCTCTGAGCCACCGGGGAAGCACATACGGCCTAGGGGAGATACTAAAACACAGATGTTAAACCTGGCCATCACTCTCTCTACAAACCAAGTTTTACTCTTTTCCTCGGGGTCCCAAAGAGTCAGACACTACTGATGGCGAGGAACACACACTCACACTTTTTCTTACTACTTTCTGTTCAAACAAGTGGTCAAGATCCTGGTATTTCCTTGATTGTGAGGTGCAAACCTGGGCAGAAAATAGAAGCTGCTTGAAGAGCCAGAGAGGAAAGAGAGGGGTAGGTTTGGGGGTGTGGATGGGGGTGCCTTTGGAGTTGTCCCTCTGATAGTGAACAAACAGATGGCCAGGCTCTTGGGAGGGGATCAAGCTGTGGCGGGCAAGGAGAGGTTGGCTCTCTGGGTCTCCCAGCCTCACCGGAAGGAAGGGACTAGCTGATGTCCCAGTGTCTGATGTCCTACTGAAACTGATGCGACTCACTGATGTGAGCAATGCCTGCAGAAGCCGAGGGACCTCTGCTTGAACTGCCGAGGACACCCAATTCTGACCTCAGGGAGCTCCTGACCAGTTCAGGAGGACGGTGTTTTAGAGCTGAATTTAAAGGAGAAAACAGAAGAGATCTTTTACACCTGTATCTGTGTACAGAGTTTTACACCCACCTTAAAGCTGTCTCCAGGCCTCTCTCTTGCATCTCTAGCTATCTCTGCCTGCACCTCCCAGCTCCTCTCCTTTTTAAAGTTCTTCCTCCCATGTGACTGATGTGAGAGTCTGGATCCCTGTCACCTGCCGCAAGAGGGGACCTCTCTGCAAAGTCCAGGCGAAACCAGCAGTGGCTCAGAAGCCAGCAGGGCAACTCTGCCAGGGGCTTGACTTCATGCAGACCTCTTCCCATGCCTTCTGCCCTGTCTCAGAGCAAACATCCAGGGGCCAGAATCAGTCCGTGGACCAGGGATGGGGGCCAAGAAGGCTGATCAGCCTCTCTTTGTTCAGGTCCTGAGTTGAGGCACAAACAATATCCCTGAAGGGTGAGTTGGCAAATCAAAGTCTCACATCCCTTCACCTCTTCTACCTCAGTAATACAACCCTTAAACCTTAGCTGGGTTTCCCTGGTGGCTCAGATGGTAAAGAATCCATCTGCAATGCAGGAGACCTGAGTTTGATCCCTGGGTCAGGAAGATCCCCTGGAGAAGGGAATGGCAACCCACTCCAATATTCTTGCCCGGAGAACTCCATGGACAGAGGAGCCTAGTGGGCCACAGTCCATGGGGTTGCAAAAAGTTTGATAGGACTGAGCAACTAACATTAAGTCTTAGCTGGGTGCATGGCCATCTAGAATTTCTCAGCTGTTCCTGTAGCTAGATATGGCTATAAGACTAAGTTCTGGCATTGGCATATAAGAACGTGTCCTGTGTGATTTTGTGGAAATGACCTGTATGGCTTTTATGACCTTGTTTGTCTGTCTTTCTTTTTCTGTCTAGACTAGGAGTTAGAAAACTTTTTCTGTAAAAGAGCAGATTGTATTTCCAGTTCTGTGGGCCTTATGATCTCTGTTGCAAACACCTAATTTTGGTGTTGAACTTTGAAAATAGCTACAGACTGCATGTCAACAGATGGATATGGCTGACTTCCAGGAAGATCTTATTTACTAAAAAAGGTTGAGGGGGGTTGGATTTAACTTGTGGGTGGTTGGTTGCCCATCCCTGGTCTGGGACGCATATCTGGTGGCTGGAGGGAGAGCAGCCATATTGGACCATGAGGTAGAAGCCATGCGCTGAGGATGGCAGAGAAGTAAGCTTGAAGGAGCTTGAGTGCCTGGTTTTCACAGAGCCACCCTGTGAATCCTCTCGTTTTCATTTATGTGAGGGAAACAAAGTTCTATGTTGCTTAAGTCATTGTCAGTTGCAAATAAGTTTAATCCTGACTAATACACCATTCACGTGTGGTTAAGTCCAACTCACCAGTGTAGGAGACTATTGAAGAATATAAGATCAGAGATCTAATTAGGAACGAAGCATGCATTTTCCGTGAGTATACTCTATATACCTCTGAAATTTTCTACCCATCTCGATCAATTGAGGGCACAACTAAAAGTTTGCGTTGACCTTTGTGTGACCCACCAGGTGGTGAGGGGCTTGTAGTGAAAGTCAGTGTCACTGACAAGCTCTGGGCATTGCAGGACACAGTGTCCCACCTCTCTGCCAGCTAGACACACAGGAAGTCAGCACAGACAGACGCTAATGAGTTTTACAAAGTGTGAATGCAGGTGCTCTGAGTTTTAGCACTTTTTTTGGGGAATGGGGTAGGGTTTAGGTCTCAATCAGACGTTGTCCCTGAAATCAGTAGTACTGGGTGAGCCTCTCCTGCCCTTTAGTATTAATAACCCTTCCCAGGACTCCATGTCTTCTGTCCGAGGGACTGACTGCTGAATTCCTTGGGTAAATCCGTAAGCCCCCGCTTGTAAAATTTGGGAGTCTCACACAAATTGGAAGAATCACAGTAATAGAAAATTAAAGAGCTGTGAGAAAAACCCTGCAACTTGACTGTGGTTCCAAGAACGCTTCCTGCCCGGCAGTTGCTACAATGTTGCAGCCGATCCCTTGCTAGGAGCTTGGCCCACTCTTGTGCTCCAGGCAATGGTGTGGCTGTTCCAGGGCGCAGGCTGGGGTGCTTTATGGGAGGCGTGGGGCTGCTATTCCTGGAGAGGAGAAGGCGGAGTGTTGATGTGGCCACACAGTCTTCTAGCATTTAAGGGTGTGTGTGTGTGTGTGTGTGTGTGTGTGTGTGTGTGTGTGTAGTACTTAATGAGACAGTTGTGGATAAACTGTTGCCCATATTTTAGCACAGACTACAAAGTCACATAGGCCCAGATGCACGTCCTGGCTCAGCTTCTCACTTGCTGGTTGGCCTCAGGTATGCTGTTCAACCTCTCTGCATCTTCATTCCCTGGCTCACAGGGTAGCCCTGTGAGAACCAGGGAATTGGGTTCCTTTTAGCTTATTTCTCTATCACCCTCAGTAGATACTTTTACCTCATGGTCTGAGATGGCTGCTCTCACTCCAGCCACCACACATGTATCCCATGCCATGATCCTGCAAACTATGACCTACAAGCCAAATCCAATCCTCCACCTGTTTTGGCTGGCATATGTGAGTACTGCTGAGATGCCAGGGATGCTGTAAGGAATGGATGTAATAATGTCCATAAAGTGTCTTACCCAGAGCAGATGCTTAGAAAATATGAGGAAAAACAGCTGAGATGCCATCAGCTCCAGGCAGTTCAGACTGTCAGCCTAAGGGAGGCAACTTTGTCAGTGTCTGGCGTCTGTGCAGGCTGGATGGCCCTCAGGACCTTGACATCTTCCATTGTGAAGGCCTTCCCCTTTCTCTTTCCTTCTTTTCTGTCTTCGTCTTCTGGATCTCAGGTCACAGCTTCCTCTGGAAGCCTTCCCTGGCTTCCTTGGCTCCGTTAAAACCCTCAGCATATACACTCAGGACCCCATCAGTTCAGTTCAGTTGCTCAGTCTGCCCTCAGGACCTTGACATCTTCCATTGTGAAGGCCTTCCCCTTTCTCTTTCCTTCTTTTCTGTCTTCGTCTTCTGGATCTCAGGTCACAGCTTCCTCTGGAAGCCTTCCCTGGCTTCCTTGGCTCCGTTAAAACCCTCAGCATATACACTCAGGACCCCATCAGTTCAGTTCAGTTGCTCAGTCGCGTCCGACTCTCTGTGACCCCATGGACTGCAGCACTCCAGGCCTCCCTGTCCTTTACCAACTCCCGCAGCTTGCTCAAACTCATGTCCTTTGAGTCGGTGATGCCATCCAATCATCTCATCCTCTGTCGTCCCCTTCTCCTCCTGCCTTCAATCTTTCCCAGCATCAGGGTCTTTTCAAATGAGGTGGCCAAAGTATTGGAGTTTCAGCTTCAGCATCAGTCCTTCCAGTGAATATTCAGGACTGATTTCCTTCAGGACCCCATGGACCCCGCTTTGTCACTCTAGCCTCAGCAGCTGTTATTCATGGTTTATGGGTTCCCCTGGTTAATACCTGTCTCTCCCGCCAGACTGTAAGTTTCTAGAGGGCAGGGGCCATATCTGTTTTCCTCTACATCATATCCTTTCGGTACCTGGTGAGTAGTACATGCTCAGTGAACATTTGTAGGATGAATGAATAAATGAAGGTCTCTTTGGTTGTGTTTAGATTGGAATTATCTGTTCTCTCAGATCTATTTGTATAATGATTTTCCTAACATGACTAGTTCTGCCCTTTGCCCTCAGGGTCTTATGTCCATCAGGAGGGGGCTTGGACCTCAGTAAGCTCCAAGGTGCCTGGTCCTGGAGACAGGAGGCTGACCAGAAGCTTCCAGAGAGTACAGGGTCAAAAGGCTGGGGAGCTGTCAGATGGCAAAAGAATTCTGCTTTAGCTCAGCTGCTGCATAAGTGTCTACTTTCAAAGGCTTCCAACTAATCAGAATTTCAAAGGATACTTTTAAATGTAATAGGATTCTACCTGAAAGAGCAAAGCACGAGTTGTTGGAGCTGTTTATTCCTCTAGTTGCTATTCTAGACTTGTATCAGAGATAGCTGGGACCTCACTATTTTATTTTCATTCTTGCACAAAGTGGAAAAATCTCATGTGCTGGTAGGAGGCGGTGATGCCAAGACCACAAAGCAATATTCCACCCAGCTCCCTGCCTCAGTTACTCCAAGGAGAATGGAGGATGCAGACAATTACACACAAGGTCATTCTCAGCCTACTGTTTGTGTTCAGTCACTCAGTCATGTCCAACTCTTGGTGATTCCATGAACTGTAGCCTGCCAGGCTCCTCTGTCTATGGGATTTTGCAGGCAAGAATACTGGAGTGGGTCGCCATTTCCTCCTCCAGGGGATCTCCCTGATTCAGGGATGGAATCCAAGTCTCTTGCATTTCCTACACTGCAGGCAGATTTTTTTTTTTACCGCTGATTCACCGGGGGAAGCCTCTTAGGCTACTTGTCCCATGAAATAGACATTACCTTTCCTCTTACCTTCACCAAAACAGCCTTGGTGAGTTAGACGGATCCTCAAACACAGACAGCAGTTCAGGCAGAAAATGGTGAAAATCCACTTTGACGTTCAAATCACTAAAAGCATTAACACTTTTCATTGTTTTTGTAACTTGCTTTTGACCAGAGCGGTCTTGGCGAAACTGGTGTAGAAGAAAATATAAAACAACCCCCTTCTCAAAATTGTGGCGGGGGAGGCAGGGAAGCTGGGAGGGTACTCGAGTACATATGGCATTTAAAAATCTGCAGCTGCTCTGCTCAGACCAGCTGGCAGGCTGTTCAGAGAAAAGTCCCATTCTTTCTGGAAATACTCAGGACTGAAAGCATCTGCAAAGGAATTGATAGGAGCTTTCTGGAATCAATTACAGGAGGACTGTGCCAACCATCATTTCAGACATTTGAACAGAATTAGAGCAGGTACTGTGTTTTAAAGAGTGGCTTTGCGGTATTGATACTCTGTAAATTTTGCATATGCCTAAGGCACGGCAGAAGCACACACATCTGCCTTGCACATGAAATGATCATTTCCATATAAGTTACTTTATAACCAGGTTCCTAGTGCTACTGTTTTTTTTTTTTTTTTTTTCAGCTTTAGCATCATTCCTTCCAAAGAAATCCCAGGGCTGATCTCCTTCAGAATGGACTGGTTGGATCTCCTTGCAGTCCAAGGGACTCTCAAGAGTCTTCTCCAACACCACAGTTCAAAAGCATCAATTTCTTTTTTTGGTTGTGCTGGGTCTTTGTTGCTGCATGCAGTCTTGCTCTAGTTGCGGCAGCTGGGGGCTACTCTCTAGTTGTGGAGCATGGACTTCTCATTGCAGTGGCTTCTCTTGTTGCAGAGCACGGACTCTAGGTGCCCAGGCTTCAGAAGCTGCAGCACCTGGGCCTAGGAGTTGCAGCTTGCAGGCTCTAGGGCTTGAGGGCTTCAGTAGTCGTGGCGCTTGGATTCCATAGTCGTGGCTCTCGGGCCCTAGAGAGCAGGCTCAATAGTTTGGGCGCACTGAGTTGCTTTGCGATATGTGGAATCTACCCGGACTAGGGATTGAACCCATGCCCCTTGCACCAGCAGGTGGATTCCCATCCACTGACCACCAGGGAAGTCCTCCTGGTGCCAGTTTGAGATGCAGAGGACCAAGAGTCTTCATTGACCCATCTGAGCAGCAGAGACAAGTCAACAACAGTAGGGAAGTGGTTTGTGCAGGTTCTGAAGTGGGGCCCAGGCTTCCGGGGGGCTGGGCCCAGCATTTGGAGAATGAATTCACCGCACAAGGCCTCCTGATGACCCGCCTCTCATCCCTTGGCCATTGTGGAGCCTGCATCCTTGATTCTGGTTTTTGGAATCTAACTTCTTGGAGACAGTTACCGAAATTGAATGGAAAGCATGAGAAAAGAATGATGTATTTGGGCCAATTTGATAGCTATGCTAAAAAGCTGTACGGGGGCAAACTTTCTGAGAAATTGCATTTAGTTTCTCACAGAGCACACACGCCCAAAGGGTCCAAATAGCCAAACGAGGATATTGAAAGCCATCCAGCATTCCTGCTGTGCCTTTTATTGAGAGCAATTGCATTATCTAATGAATAATCAATGTTCAGCTGACACCTGAGGGGCCAAACACAAATCCTGAACTAAATTCACTGATTTGTTCTCTGTTGCTCATCTTTACCATTGAGCTTATTCTCCTAATACTGAACCCATCTTTGGCTCAGCCTTTCAGTCCACTAATTTCATTGGTCACATGGGCAACCCCAGATGTTAGAGTTTAGAAAGGGTGGACAACATACAAACTATTGGGTTTACTGGAGACTTTACCCTGCCACTAACTTTAGCTCTTTTATTTTTTCTCATTCATTTATTTATTCACTCATTCACTCACTTGACAAATATTTGACAGTGACTTTGCCCCTTCCGGGCCAAAGGAAGGATTTTGGTTCTAACTCTAGGCATTTGTAGTCTTTGCGCATTCCAGAATGTGGTGATAACTTACTCGACTTCAGGCTTTCTCTGCCTGGGTCTCTGATGTTGGAATGGACCTCATCTCTGATTTCTCAGAGCCTGGAGGGTCAGGGTCAAGGCTTGGCTCTTCTGGGTATGGAACGTTTCTCCATGCGTTTAGTAATGTTGCATCACCTGTTGGTGGCTAAGCTGAGTGTGTGGATCCTGCACTACAGAAGAAAAAGGTTTTGATGTTTTCACCTCATAGAAGTCTGGCGTGGTATGTCAGAGCCCCCAGAGGGAAAGGACCATATTTTATTCATCTTTGCTTCCTCAGTTTCGGGCGCAAAGCCGTGAATGTAGTAGGAGCTTTCAAAATGACTAGAGTGTGAACGCTTCTATCTGCTCAAAGCGTATGTTTCACGCCAGTGTCAGTGGGGTCATAGTCTCAGATGAAGAGAGGCTTTATTGTTCCGGCACATCGTCTGCTTCTGAAATGGAGACAAGAAAGAGCAACTCATCAGCTCCTCGTGGGTGCAGCCAAACTGGATGTGACTGGACATGCCACTCAGCACACCTCTCATTCTCTGTTCTATGGAAAGTTGTAGGTGAGGTGCGGACTCAACTGCAGATGGCAGTTGGCAGGAAGTGGCTTCCCATGGAGACTGATCAGAAGCTTGGAGACAAAAATGGTCACTGGGGTGGAATCCCTTCTACCCTCTATCTCCCTCTGGAATCTATATCTCCCTCTGGAAACAGGATCTTACTTGTTCAAAAAATAGCATAGGAGATTATGTTCTGGTAATTGGGGATATAATTGTGCAAAGCAGACAAAAATTTGTGCCTTAGTGGAGCATTTCATAGAGGGTTTGTTCAAGGGTGTATACATGTGATCAATAAAATAAACACTGAAAGAGTATATTGGAAAGTGACGAATGGAATGCATAAAGCAGAGAAGGAGATGAAGAGGCTGGGGTGGGGACTCCTTTCAGGAGGGATGGAGGGGAATTCTAATGGAAAAGGTCACATTTGAGGAAAAGATCAGAAGCCGATGAGGGAATTAGATACAAGGATTTCTGGAGAAAGAATATTCCAGACAGAGGGAGCAAGAATGGTGAAGCCTAAGGTGGGTTGTGCCTGCTGTTTGGGACCGGTGTGGCTGCGGGGGCAGGGGGCATGCAGAGATTTGGTGGGGTCTCTTAAGGAAGGGCCGCGCAGAGCGTCATCCACGTGTCTTTCTGTATTCCACATTCGCCAGATCCCTTCGGCCCGCTGGAGGGTCTGCACAGGTCAGTCACCAGAATCTGAGTCAGACTCTGCCCAAAAAGAAAAGAAAGACAGTCACTGGCAGAAGATGGGGATGGAATTCTGAGGCTTCTGTGCTCTGAGTCAGTTGCTGAATGGGTCAGGGTAGAGAAGGAAGCGGGGCACCTTCACTTAGGTGCCTGGGGAGTTACATAAAGGTACCGTTCACAAAAGGGGCTTCCCAGGTGGCGCTAGTCTTAAAAACCTGTCTGCCAGTGCAGGAGACATAAGAGACGCAGGTTGGATCCCTGGGTCAGGAAGATCCCCTGGGGGAGGGCATGCCAACCCTCTCCAGTGTTCTTGCCTGGAGTACCCACTGGACAGAGGAGCCTATGGGCTACAGTCCATAGGGTCGCAAAGAGTTAGACACGACTGGAGCGACTTAGCACACAAGCACCCAGGACTATTTACAAAGAGGAGGGTAGAGCTTCCCTGGTGGCTCAATGGAGGGGAATCCGCCTGCCAGTTCAGGAGACGCGAGTTCGATCCCTGGTCCAGGAAAATCCCACATACCGGGGAGCAATAAAAAGTCTGGCGCCACACCCCTAAGCTGGTTCCCTGGAACTGGGGAGCCGCAACTCCTGAAGCCCATGTGCCCTGCAAGAGAGAAGCCACCGCAATGAGAAGCCTGCGCACCTCAACCAGAGAGGAGCCGCCGCTCACCGCCTCTAGATGAAAGCCCACGCAGCAACAAAGGCCAACGAGGCCCAAATAAATAAAGAAATAAACTCATATTAAAAAAATGAGGAGGGTAGAGCGTCGGGAGAGGAAGAAGGGCAGTGCCGTGTTCAAGGGGTTAGCAGCATCAGAAGCATCATCGTCCTCAGTCCCCGCGGAGCAGGGGCGGGAGCTGTATGGAGAGTCTGCTTCGACAGAGGGTGCGGTGTGTCCAGGCGACACACATCGCAGGGCAGAAGGGCATGCTCACCCTCATTCTCTTCTTTCCTGCTGCGGCTTCCCGAGGGCTGACTTCAGCTGGAAACCAGAGGGCAAGGGGGTCTCGTTTCCATGGGAAAGGGCTCCCCATCGCAGAGACGGGCTGAGCGGGGCACAGCGGATACAGAGGAGTGGACGGAAGACGTCTGATACAGACACCGAGGGCTGGAGGGCACAGGGCACCTGGGCCGGCGTGGAAAGAAGCCGGAGAGACCACGGGCTCTTAGCTGAAGCAAGGTGGCCTGGTCAGAAGCCAGGCTGCCAGAGGTGCTTCCTGCTGCTGTCCAGGGAGGATCGCCCGCGCCCAGCAGTCAGCTCCCTTCCCAGTGATGCTCGGCTGTGGAGAGGGGCTGTCCAGCGACCAGGTCATAACCGACAACCAGAGCAGCTGTTTGTGGGAGGTGGATGACTTATACCTCCTTTCAAAATTTAACTTAAAGAAAGAAATGTGTATGCCTAAGGTGTACACATTGCATATATCTAAGGTGTCTCCGGAGGAGCCTGCACGCAGGACAAGAAAGCAACAGTTAGAAATGGGCATGGGACAACCGATGGGTTCGAAATTGGGAAAGGAGTATGTCAAGGCTATAATAGAGTAGTCAAGCCTTCTAATTGAAGGCTGTGTATTGTCACCCTGCTTATTTAACATATGTGAAGAGTACATCATCCAAAACGCAGGGCTGGATGACGCACAAGGTGGAATCAAGATTGCCAGGAGAAATATTAATAACCTTAGATGTGTAGATGACACCATCCTTTTGACAGAAAGTGAAGAAGAACTAAAGAGTCTCTGGATGAAAGTGAAAGAGTGAAAAAGTTGGCTTAAAGCTCAACATTCAAGAAACGAAGATCATGACATCCGGTCCAATCACTTTGTGGCAAACAGATGGGGAAAAAGTAGAAACAGTGACAGATTAAAAGAAAAACACCCCAAGGTGTTTGAGCACACCCCGAGGCATGTGGGGTCACAGTTCCCCAACCAGGGATCACACTCATATTCCCTACAGTGGAAGCAAGGGAGTCTTAACCCCTGGACCACCAGGGAAGTCCCAATATGATAATTTGATAAGCATATATGAGGAGAAATGATTACCGCAGTCACTCCAATTTGCATATCATCTCATATAGTTATCTTTTTTTTTTTTTTGGTAAGAGCAATGGAAATTCCTCTCTTAGCAAATTTCCAGTATTGAACAATGTGTCATTAACTATACTTGTCCAGCTGTGCACTAGAGATTGAGGCTTACTGAGAGGTGATGCTGGCTCGATGGCAGATCTTATTCCCAGCCACGGTGGGACCAGACTCAACCTCCTCAGCCTGGCTGCAGTCGACTGCACTGTTTTAGTTAGCACGAGGTAACCTCGAACATTCTGAGCAGGGTAGCAGAGTCTCGGAGCTGCAGCTGCTTCAGAATTTAGAGTTCCCTACGAACTGTCAGTGGCATTAGGAACTGGGCAATGTCTCAGCATCCATGGGTTTGTTTTCTTTGGTTACAGAGCTGACTTTGAAATTGATGACATGGATGACTGGGAATCTTTCAAATTTCATTACTCCAGAGAGAGTCCCAGATATTTAGCCTAGCTGGCTGGATGCTGTAGAACCTGCCCCTTGCCTGCTTCGCCCTGTTGCCCTGTGAGTCTCCCCTTGTTCTCTGCACCCTTGCCACCCTGGACCTTTGTTCCATGGCCTCCAAGGGCCGCATTCCTTCCCACCTCTTGCCCTGCCCCTCTGATTCCCTCTGTCTCCTCCAGTAGCATCTTTGCTCCTTAATTTCTACTCAGAGTGACTTCCTTATGGTAGCCCTCCTTGAAATTCCCGACAGGGCTCACCTGAACTCACCGGATCTTTCCCATCTAACCCTTCTCACCACTCCAATCACGGTTGTTAATGGAATCACTCTTTGTATAACGCCCTTCCTCCCCGTGTGATGCATGCTCTGATCTGCTTCTGCCCAATGCCTGTGCCTGGAAGATGCTCCGTAAATATTTGAGGAAATTATTGACCAAAAGCTAAAAATGAGTTAGAAGTGGGTGGACCCACACTTCACAGGAGAGAAATAAAAATAGGTAGAGATTAGAAAGGACATGATGCCCGCCCTCCTCCGCATCCCTGCCTTTTCTGGCCCTGGAAATGACTGCAGGCGGAGACGGCAAGAGAAAGCCAGGAAGCGGGAACACGTGCAGGCGGAGTTCACCCATCAATTCCCCAGACACCTGGGGACGACGAAGAAAAGCCGTTGTCAGATGTCTCAACACTGATCTCACGCCTCTCCAGCAAAAGAAAATTCGGTCAGACTGTATCAGCCGAAGAAACCTTAGAAAGTGAGAACGGCAAGCTGCCTGCTCTGCTGACTGATTTGCAAAGGTCTGGGCTCGAGGCCTGAAGTGATAACAGGCTCAGGCCATCAGAAATTATTTTAGCTGGCTTCCCGACATCTAGGGAATTCAAAAGCCGGCCAAACGAAGTGGGCTATTCATAAAATGTTTAGAGTTCTCTCCGCCATCGAAACAACAGACACGCTGTTAAGAGAATTCGCCAGCCTCCAATTACAAAGTCGTCAGGAACAGAGAGTGAAAGGGAAAGATTAAAACCTAAATCTTTCTTTCATGGTGGCAGATTTATATTTGTGGAATGGGATGGTCTCTCGGGAAGGGGTCACATTATGAACTTGGGTCTGAAAAGCTCTGAGAAATAATGGCTGGCCCCAGAGGAGGATGGAGTTTATAGAGAGCTCAGAGCAGAGATCTGGGGAAACCACGAAATGAACAAGAAAGAGACTGGTGAGTAGGTGGAGAACAGAGTGAAGAAGGGTGTGGGAAGACTGGTGAAGTTGGTGGGGGGAAGGAAGCAAGTAGACAAAGGGGATACACTCGCCTGATGGGTACTGGCCATTGCACATCGTTTTTTATTCACTCATTTATTCACTTATTCTTTCAGTTCTCCTTGCCTACTATTACTTCTTTTCTCTATTTTTAATTTAAATACATTAAAAAATGTTTACAATGTTGTGTTGGTTTCTGCCATACAGCGACGCAAATCAGCTGTAATTATACATTCATCCCCTCCCTCTGTAGCCTTCCTTCCCTTCCCTGCCCCATCCCTCTAGGACATCACAGAGTGCCAAAGCGGGCTCCTTGTGCTCCACAGCAGCTTCTCACCAGCACAGTCACAGCCCTATTCTTGGGGAATGATTGACATACAAAAGTTGTACATCTGTAATGTGTACAACTTCATGTGTTTGCAGGAAAGTATACACCTGTGAGGCTTCCCTGGTGCTTCAGTTGGTGAAGAATTCTCCTGCAGTACAGGAGACCAGGGTTTGATCCCTGGATTGGGAAGATCCCCTGGTGAAGGAAATGGCAACCCACTCGAGTATTCTTGCCTGGAGAATCCCTTGGACAGAGGAGCCTGGCTGGCTAGAGTCCGTGGGGTCGCAAGAGTTGGACACGACTGAGCGCCGACACCACCACCACGCTCCTGTGAGACCATCGCCAGGATCTGGACCGTAAATTTCTGTCACCTCCTGTAGTTTCTCCTCATCTATTTGTTGTTGTATGATTTTTGTTGTTTTCCTTTTGTAGTAACATAAGATTTATCCCTTCAGCGAATTTTTAAGCGTTGTTAGTCACAGGCCTTGTGCTGTACAGCAGATTTCCAGAACTTATTCATACTGGACAACTGAAATTGGTACCCTTAGGTCAACATCTCTCATTGCTTCCTCCCCCCAGACCCTGGAAACTGCCTTTCTACTCTCTGCTTCTGTGCGTTTGACCAGCAAGTTCTTTTCTTTTTGCTTCAAGTTTTGAGTTAATGTTTAGTCATCATGATCCCGTTATTCCTCCCAGGTTACACTAACCAGTTCCAGGGCTTAGCTTCTAAGAACTGGTGAAGAGCCTCTGTGTCCTTTTCTGCTGTGTTGACTGCTGGGAATTCTCACTGTCTGTCACAAGCCTGTTTTTCCCTCAGCCCATGGTAGAAATTCTGTGATTTATGATAGTTGATCAATAATATACAGTAAATTGTTACTGTTCTTTAGTTGCTAAGTCATGTCCGACTCTTTGAACCCCCATGGACTGTAGCCTGCCAGACTCTTCTGTCCATGGGATTTCCCAGGCAAGAATACTGGAGTAGTTTGCAACTTCCTTCTCCAGGGGATTTTCCTGACCCAGGGATCAAACCTGCATCTCTTGCATTGGCAGGTGGATTCTTTACCACTGAGTTATCAAGGAAGCTCCATACAGTAGATTAGAAGGTAACATATCATACCATGTGCATTATAATAAACACATTTTAACAAAACATAATATAATAAATATTTATACTTATCTATTATACATTGTTGTTCAGCCGCTCAGTCGTGTCTGGCCCTTTGCAACCCCATGGACTGTAGCATGCCAGGCTTCCCTGTCCTTCACCATCTCCTGGAGTTTGCTCAAACTCATATCCATTGAGTCAGTGATGCCATCCAACCATCTCATCCTCTGTCATCGCCTTCTCCTCCTGCCTTCATTCTTTCCCAGCATCAGGGTCTTTTCTAGTAAGTTAGCTTTTCACGTCAGGTGGCCAAAGTATTGAAGCTTCAGCTTCATCGTCAGTCCTTCCAATGAATATTCAGGATTGATTTCCTTTAGGAGGGACTGGTTTGATCTCCTTGTAGTCCGAGGGACTCTCAAGAGTCTTCTCCAGCACCACAATTTGAAAGCATTAATTTTTCAGTGTTCAGCCTTCTTTAAGGACCAACTTTCACATAGGTAAACGACTACTGGAAAAACCATTGCTTTGACTATGTGGACCTTTGTCAGCAAAGTGATATCTTTGCTTTTTAATATGCTGTCTAGGTTTGTCATAGCTTTCCTTCCAAGTGTCTTTTAATTTCATGGCTGTAGTCACAGGCTCCAGTGAATTTGGAGCCCAGGAAAATAAACTCTACTACTTCTACTTTTTCTCTTTCTATGTTTAAGTTTTCTATGATTAAGTTTTTTTAATGTTGAGTTTCAAGCCAGTTTTTTCACTCTCTTCTTTCACTCTTATCACGAGGCTCTCAGTTCCTTTTCACTTGCTGCCATAAGGGTGGTGTCATCTGCATATCTGAGGTTGTTGTTATTTCTATGGGCAATCTTGATTCCAGCTTGTGATGCATCCAGCCTGGCATGTCACATGATGTGCTCTGTGCTGAAGTTAAATAAGCAGGGCAACAGTATACAGCCTCGTTGAACTCCTTTCACAATTTAGAGCTGGTCAACTGTTCCATGTAAGGTTCTAACCATTGGTTATTGACTCACATACAGGTTTCTCAGGAGACAGGTAATGTGGTCTGGGACCCCTTATGTCTTTAAGAATCTTCCACAGTTTGTTGTGATCCACACCATCAAAGCCTTTAGAATAGTTAATGAAGCAGAAGTAGATGTTTTTCAGAATTCCTCTGCTTTCTCCATGATCCAGTGAATTTTGGCAATTTGACCTCTGGTTCTTCTGCCTCTTAGAAACCCAGCTTGTACATCTGGAAGTTCTTGATTCACATACTGCTGAAGCCTAGCTTGAAGGATTTTGAGCATTACCTTGCTAGCATGTGAAATGAACACAATTATACAATAGTTTGAACATTGTTTGATATTGCCGTTCTTCAGAATTATAATAAAAGCTGATCTTTCCCAGTCCTGTGACCACTGCTGAGTTTTCCAAATTTTCTGACATACTGAGTGCGTGTATGTGTTAGTTGCTCAGTCGTGTCTGACTCTTTGCGATTCCATGGACTGCAGCCTGCCAGGCTCCTCTGTCCATGGAATTATCCAGGCAAGTTTTACTGGAGTATACAACTATTCCCTTCTCCAGAGGATCTGCCCGACCCAAGAATTGAACCTGAGTCTCTCACATTGCCGACAGATTCTTTACTGACTGAGCTACGAGGGAAGACATATTGAGTGCAGCACTTTAACAACATTATCTTTTAGGATTTTAAATAGCACAGCTGGAATTCCATCACTTGTACTAGCTTTGTTTGTAGTAATGCTTTCTAAGGCCCACTTGACTTCACACTCTAGGATGTCCCGCTCTAGCTGAATGACGACACCATGGTGCTCATCGGGGTCATTAATACCTTTCTAGTACAGTTCTTCTGTGTAGTCTTGCCACCTCTTCTTAATCTCTTCTGCCTCTGTTAGGTCCTTTCCATTTCTGTCCTTTATTGTGTCCATCCTTGCATTAAATATTCCCTTGATATCTCCAATTTTCTTGAAGAGATTTCTAGTCTTTCCCATTCTATTGTTTTCTTCTATTTCTTTGCACTGTTCATTTAAGAAGGCCTGCTTATCTCTCCTTACTATTCTCTCGAGCTCTGCAGTCAGTACATTGCAGTAAAGTGAATATCACAATGAAGACAGTCACTTGAGTTTTTTGGTTTCCCAGTGCATACAGCAGTTATGTTTATGGTGTATTATAGTCTATTAGATCACGGACTCGATGGACGTGAGTCTGAGTGAACTCCGGGAGTTGGTGATGGACAGGGAGGCCTGGTGTGCTGCGATTCATGGGGTCGCAAAGAGTCGGACACGACTGAGAGACTGAACTGAACTGAACTGATAGTCTATTAAGTGTGCAATATACATGCCTAAATTAAAATTACTTTGTTGCTAAAGACTGCTAACCATCACCTGAACCTTCAGTGAGTCATAATCTTTTTGCTGATGGAAGGAAGGTCTTGCCTCAGGGATGATGGCTGCTGAGTAACCAGGGTGGTGGTTGCTGGAGGCTGGGGTGGCTGTGGCAATTTAAAAAACTAAGACAATAGTGAAGCTGGCTGCATCAGTTGACTCTTCCTTTCATAAATGGTTTCTCTGTAGCATGCAATGCTTTTTGATACCGTTTTACCCATAGTAGAAATTCTCTCAAAATTGGAGTCAGTCCTCTCGGAACTTGCTGCTACTTCATCAGCTATTTTTATGAACTAAGATAAATCCTTTGCTGTCACTTCAATAATCTTTGCAGCATTGTCACCAGGAGTAGTTTCCATCTTAAGAAACTGCTTTCTTTGTTCGTCCGTAATAACCAACTCCTCAGCCATTGAAGTTTTATCATGAGATTGCAGCAAGATCAGTGACATCTTCAGGATTTACTTTTGATTCTAGACCTCTTGTTCCTTTTACCACATCTGTAGTTATTCCTCCACTGAAATCTCAAAGGTTATGTCCAACCTAGATAGCATTTTCAAAAGCAGAGACATTACTTTGCCGACTAAGGTCCGTCTAGTCAAGGCTATGGTTTTTCCTGTGGTCATGTATGGATGTGAGAGGTGGACTGTGAAGAAGGCTGATCGCCGAAGAATTGATGCTTTTGAACTGTGGTGTTGGAGAAGACTCTTGAGAGTCCCTTGGACTGCAAGGAGATCCAACCAGTCCATTCTGAAGGAGATCAACCCTGGGATTTCCTTGGAAGGAATGATGCTAAAGCTGAAACTCCAGTACTTTGGCCACCTCATGCGAAGAGTTGACTCATTGGAAAAGACTCTGATGCTGGGAGGGATTGGGGGCAGGAGAAGAAGGGGACGACCGAGGATGAGATGGCTGGATGGCATCACTGACTCGATGGATGTGAGTCTGAGTGAACTCCGAGAGATGGTGATGAACAGGGAGGCCTGGCGTGCTGCGATTCATGGGGTCGCAAAGAGTCGGACACGACTGAGCGACTGAACTGAACTGAACTGAAATCTCAAACCCCTCAAAGTCACCCATCGGAGTTAGGATCACCTTCCAAACTCCTGTAAATGTTGCTATTTTGATGTCTTCCCATGAATCACAAATGTTCTTAGTGGCATTTAGGGTGGTGAATTCTTTCTAGAAGATTTTCAATTTACTTTTTCCAGATTCGTCAGAAGAATCACCATCTCTGGCAGCTATAGTCCTAGAAGGGTTTTCCTGGTGGCTCAGACAGTAAAGAATCCACCTGTAATGCAGGAGACCCAGGTTTGATCCCTGGGTCAGGAAGCTCTCCTGGAGAAGGAAATGGCAACCCACTGCAATATTCTTGTCCAGAGAATCCCATAGACAGAGGAGCCTGGCGTGCTGCAGTCCATGGGGTCATGACCAGTCAGACATAACTTGGCGACTGAACAATAGTTTTATAAAATGCATTTCTTAAATAGTAAGACTCTAAAGTCCAAATGACTCCTTGACTGCAGAATGGATATTGCGTTAGCAGGCATGAAAACATTAGTTTCATTGTCCTTTTCTATCAAAGTTCTTCAATGACCAGATGCATTGTCAGTGAGCAGTAATATTCATTATTTTCAAAGGAATCTTTTTCTCTGAGTGGCAGTGGGCTTAAAATGTCTATCGCGTTGTCAATCAGTGCACCATCCTCCAGGCTTTGTGGTTCCATTTGTAGAGCACTGGCAGAGTAGATTTAGCATGATTCTTAAAAAAGACCCTAGGATGTTCAATATGGTAAATGAGCACTGGTTTCAACTTGAACTCACCTGCTGCCTTGGCCTCTAATGAGTTAGCTTATCCTTTGAAGATGGGCATTGGCTTTCCCTTTCCAACTATAGAAGCTCTGTATACATGGCATCTTCTTCTAATAGAAGGCTGCTTCGTCTACATAAAAACTCTACTGTTTAGTACAATCACCTTAGCTATTTTACTAGACCTTCTGGCTAACTCACGGCTGCTTCTGCATTAGCACTTGCTGCTTTTCCTTAGTTAAGGACATGGCTTCTTCTCTTTGACCTCAGGAACCAACCCCTGCAAACTTCAAACTTTTCTGTGGCTTCCTTGCCTCCCGCAGCAGTCCTAAAATTGAAGAGAGTTAGGGCCTTGCTCTGGTTTAGGACTGGGCTTAAGGGAGTGTTGTGGCTGGTCGGAATTTTTCTCCAGACCATTCGAACTTTCTCCATATCAGCGATTAAGTCTGTTTTGCTTTCACATCTCTTGTGTGTTCACTGGGGTGGCCCTTTTCATTTCCTTCAAAAAATGTTTTCCTTTGTTTTCACAAGTTGGCTGTTTGGCAGAAGAAGCCTAATTTTCATCTCTCTTGGCTTTTGACATGCCTTCGTCACTAAGCTTAATCGTTTTTAGCTTTTGATTTAAAGTGAGAGATGTACGACTTCCTTTTACTTGAACACTCGGAGGCCATTGTAGAGTTACTAATTGGCCTAATTTCAATAATGCTGTGGTCCAGGGACTAGGGAGGCCGAAGGAGACGGAGAGAGATGGGGGAAGAACAGTTGGTCGATGAGGCAGTCAGAACTCACACATTTAGCCACTAAGGTCACCAACTTGTATGGGTGTTGTTTGTCACACCCCCAAACAGTTACAACGGCGACAGCAAAGATTGTTGATGTCAGATCACCACAACAAAGCTAATAATGCAAAGTTTGAAATATTTCAAGAATTACCAAGTTGTGGCACAGAGACAGGAAATAAGCCAATGCTGTTGGAAAAGTGGTGCTGACCGATGGACTAGACACAGGGCTGCCACGTGCCTTCAATTTGTGACAAAACGTAATATGTGCAAAGCTCAATAAAACAAACTGAAATTAAACAAAGACCGCCTGTGTCTAGGCGTGCTGTTCTCGGTCTTTAATCTTGCTGTGGCTGATTGAGTTTCCTGGATCCTCAAGCTGAAACTTTTAAGCAAATGTGGAAAAATTTCAGCTATTATTTCTGAGGAGTCCAACTTATGGTTAAAAACCTGTGTGTGATTTTTCAGAGCTGACCTTGGACAATCATAAATGCTTTTCTGCAGAGGCTGCCTTCTCCGCCCAGACATGCGTGGTGCACGGGCAGTACGTTCTGGAACCTAGAGGGCGTTGCACCCCAGGACCCAGGCTCCCTGGCCAGTCATGCTCTTTCAATATTTATGCTCCTGTCTCTGGGGTCGCACAGAGTCGGACACGACTGAAGCGACTTAGCAGCAGCAGCAGCAGCAGCAGCAGCCCTACTTCACTCTTGGATCTCTTATCTGAAGCCTTTCGTCTGCTGAACTCTCTATGTGAAGCCAAGATTAAAAAAAAAAAAAAAAACCTTTGAGACATTTTTCCCATTCTGACCTGCTGCCCAGTATTTTTCTAGTCCTGGCTTTTCCCGGTCTCCCTCCCACATGACCCCAAGGCCCATAAAATTGCAGGCTTGTGTTAGAGCCTCTCTCCACAGTGAGACGATCTCCGTGTCTGCTCTGACCCACCTGACCCCTGACTGCTATACCATTTCATGGAGAAAAAGAGAGTTTTTCCTTGCTCCAGATTTCACTTCCTGCTTATACCATCATAGTAGGCGATTAAAGGCTTAACTCTCTCATTTCTGGGCTCATTGCTTAAGCTGCTTCTCCGACACCTGACAACCCAGCGCTCTCTCACCGTTCACCTGCACTCTGACACTTCCTCAGACAGTCTTCCAGTTCCACCATCACCTTCGTGTTTAGTTGCTCGGTCATGTCCGACTCTTTGCAACCCCATGAACTATAGCCCATCAGTCTCCTCTGTCCATGGAATTTTCCGGGCAAAAAGACTGGAGTGGGTTGCCATTTCCTACTCCAAGGGATCTTCCTGACCCAGAGATCGAACCTGTGTCTTTTGCATCTCCTGCATTGGCAGGTGGGTTCTTTATTACTGGTACCACCTGGGAAGCCCTTCTTCTCTTTCAGTTCAGTTCAGTTCAGTTCAGTCGCNCTCGGGTTCGATCCCTGGGTCGGGAAGATCCCCTGGAGAAGGAAATGGCAACCCACTCCAGTATTCTTGCCTGGAGAATCCCATGGATGGAGAAGCCTAGTAGGTTACAGTCCACGGGGTCGCAAAGAGTCGGACACGACTGAGCGACTTCGACTTCACCTTCACCTTCACCTTCAAATTGCTAAAGTGCTTGCAGTGAGTTTTTCATTTCTATTATTATACTTTTAAGTTCTTGAGTTTCTGTTTGTTAATGGTTTCCATTTTCTCTGCTGAGATTATTATCTTTTCATTTATTAAAGCCATGTTTTCCTTTATGATTTGGATGTGTCTTCCTTTAATTCTTTGACTATATTTCTAACAGCTTCTCTGTCTCATAAATTACTTATGTGGAATACTTCCAGTTTGACATCTACTACCTGATATTTTTTCTTGACTATGTAGTAAATTTCACTTTGTGTATGTGTGTATGTATAGTTATTTTTGTTTGAATACTGGGTGTTGTGGGTTAATCAGTGTCGAGACTGGGTTTTGTGATGTTCCTCTATTGATTTTTGTTTTAGTAGGTAGCAGGATTACTGGCAGATCACCCTTGAACTTGAATGACTTGGCTTTGAACTTGTGTAAGATTTGGTTTGGGGGCTTTCCTGGTGGCTTATATGGTAAAGAATCTGCCTGCAATGCAGGAGACCTGAGTTTGATCCCTGGGTCAGGAAGATTCCCTCGAGAAGGAAATGGCTACCCACTCCCATACTCTTGCCTAGAGAATTCCATGGACAGAGGAGCCTGCAAGCCATAGTCCATGGGATCACAAAAGAGTTGGACATGACGGAAGGACTAATACTTCACTTTTCAAGGCTTGGTTTCGTAGGTGAAAATACATCTGTGAAAATCCCAACATTTTTCAAAGCAAAAAACTATAACTTGTTGGACTCACAGATTTATTGTTTCTTCTGGTTTTAGACTTTAGTAGGACAGGTTTCTTTAACCTTTACTCTGGGGCATGATTCTTATTCCTGAGAAGTAGTATTTCTAGCATCTCAGCTGGGTGCCTGGGCTGTGAGTGGTGTTATTAAGGTCTCTCCACACTTGTTGACAACATACATGACCTCTCCTTATCCTCTAAGAGTATTTCTATTCTGCTCACAACCCCAGAATAGCTGAGTTCCGGCTCCCCTTAGGTAAGCCCTCCCTGCACATGTGCTGTTCAGTTCTTGGCTAAGCACGTGTGAGGATTTCTGCATGGACTTCTGAGGTCCCCTCTGTACGGCTTCTTCAACTTTGTGCCTCACCTCATAGAGTCCATCCCATTGCTCCAGATTCTGACCTCTGTCTACTCAGCTCACGGGGATTTCTGTACTCTGCTTTCTCAGTTAGGAAACTGTTCCTTGATATAGAGCTGGGGCAAATCTGTGAATTTCCCTTCTTTCAAGAAATCAGCTTTGTGATCTTCTACGTGTTCCCAGGTGGTGAAGATGAAGGTGAAGTCGCTCACTCTGGTAAAGAACCCGTCTGCCATTGCAGATAAGATGTAAAAGACGCAGGCTCAGTCCCTGGGTTGGGAAGATCCCCTGGAGGAGGGCAGGGCAACCCACTCCAGTACTCTTGCCTGGAGATCCCATGGACAGAGGAGCCTGGTGGGCTACAGTCCACAGGGTCACAAAGAGTCAGACACGACTGGAGCAACTAACACACACAGGTGATTGTGAAAACAAGCTGCATCAAATGTTTTTTTCTGGTTTTAAAGTGCTTTGGCAGGAGGACTAGTCTAGATTAGTTATGGGAAACAGAAGGGGTTTGCTCAAGTTAGCTTGTTCTGCTTTATTAGAAATGTCATCAAAAATTAGGATGTATTTGACCATCTGCTTGAAGATGTGATGCATGTGGCCCACCGTAGACCGAGGCTGTGACATCCACACTGAGGCATTAACACTGCACACATGTCTGCCTCTGGATCCAGCGTTGACCACTCACACCCACTGATACAGCCCTGTGTGGTCAGAGCCCAGACTACAATAGACAGGTTTGGTTGGACCCTGGCATACACGTCCCTCAGTGATTCCTGGAATGATTTCCAGAGGCATTTTGCTGCACTCCCTTTTCCACACCACCTCCCTGGCCAGCTCTACATGCCTGGAGCCTCCCTGAATCTTGCACTCAGCTGCTTCCTTCCGACTAACTGTGGACTCTATAATTAAACCCAAGAGAGGAGCCTGTTCTCACTGCCTAAGGACTTGCGGGAGAAGTGGAGAGACTTTTTCTACAAGTGAGAAAAAGAAAAAAAAAGAAAAAGAAGAAATAGGCACTCACTTTCCTATTTTTCACTTTCTTTTCTCATTTATTCAGCACATCCTTTTATGTGCCCACTATGTGCCAGGTATTATGTGTCAGGGATTTCCCTGGTAGCTCAAATGTAAAGAATCTTCATTCAGTGCAGGAGACCTGGGTTTGATCCCTGGGTCAGAAAGATCCCCTGGAGGAAGAATGACAATCCACTCCAATATTCTTGTCTGGAGAATTCCATGGACAGAGGAGCCTGACTGGCTACAGTCCACGGAGTCACAAAGAGTTGGACACGACCAAATGACTAACGTGTGCCAAGTATTGTGTTAAGGATTGGCTGGCAGTTCAAAGGTAGTGCTTCCTTAAGGATCTACAGCTGGCAGGGGAAGAGAGAGACACAGAGTAATAAAGTTACAAGGGCCATGCTAGATGTTCGTACAGGGACCAGGGAGCAAAAGGAAGAAATTGTTGTTGTTCTGTCTCTAAGCAGTATTCAACTCTTGGCAGCCCCATGAACTGCAGCATGTCAGACTTGCCTGTCTTTCACTGTCGCCTGGAGTTTGCTCACAGTCATGTCCACTGAGTTGGTAATGCCATCTAACCATCCTCCGTCACACCCTCTTGGAGACCCATTACTATTTTCTTTCTCCTTGGGTTTGGGTTTTATCACAGTCTTGTCTAACTCAGTGAAACTATGAGCCATGCCGTGTAGGGCCACCCAAGACAGATGGGTCATGGTGGAGAGTTCTGGCAAAATGTGGTCCACTGGAGAAGGGAATGGCAAACCGCTTCAGCATTCTTGCCTTGAAAATCCCATGAACAGCATGAAAAGGCAAAAAGATAGGATGCTGAAAGATGAACTCCTCAGGTCGGTAGGTGTCCAGTATGCTACTAGAGATCAGTGGGGAAATAACTCCAGGAAGAATGAAGAGGTTGAGCCAAAGTGAAAACAACACCCAGTAGTGGATGTGACTGATGATGGAAGTAAAGTCCAATGCGGTAAAGAACAATTGTATAGGAATCTGAAATACTAGGTTCCAAGGTAAACTGGAAGTGGTCAAAAAGAAGATGTTTAGAGTGAACATTGACATTTAGGAATCAGTAGACTAAAATGGGAATGGAATGCTGCTGCTGCTGCTGCTAAGGTGCTTCAGTCGTGTCTGACTCTGTGTGACGCCATGGATGGCAGCCCACCAGGCTTCGCCATCCCTGGGATTCTCCAGGCAAGAACACTAGAGTGGGTTGCCATTTCCTTCTCCAGTGCATGAAAGTGAAAAGTGAAAGTGAAGTCGCTCAGTCGTGTCTGACTCTTCGTGACCCCACGGACTGCAGCCTACCAGGCTCCTCCGTCCATGGGATTTTCCAGGCAAGAGTAATGGAGTGGGTTGCCATTGTCTTCTCCTGGGAATGGAATGGGTGAATTTAATTCAGATGACCATTTATCTACTACTGAAGGGCAAGAATCCCTTAGGACAAATGGAGTAGCCCTCATAATCAACAAAAGAGTCTGAAACTCAGTTTTTGGGTGCAGTCTCAAAAACAACAGAATGATCTCTGTTCATTGCCAAGGTAAACCATTCAGTATCACGGTAATCCAAGACTATACCTTAACGACTAATGCTGAAGAAGCTGAAGTTGAACAGCTCTGTGAAGACCTACAAGACCTTTTAGAACTAACATGAAAAAAAGATGTCCTTGTCATCACAGGGGACTGGAATGCAAAAGTAGGGAGTCAAGAGATACCTTAAGTTGCAGGCAAGTTTGACCTTGGAATACACAATGAAGCAGGGCAAAGGCTAACAGAGTTTTGCCAAGAGAATGCACTGGTCATAGCAAACATCTTCTTCCAACAGCATAAGTGGAGACTCTACACATGGACGTCACCAGATGGTTAATAACCAAATTCAGATTGATTATATTCTTTGAAGCCAAAGATGGTGAAGCTCCATATAATTAGCAAAAACAAGACCAAGAGCTGACTGTGGCTCAGACTACGAACTCCTTATTGCCAAATTCAGACTTAAATTGAAGAAAGTAGGGAAAACAACTAGACCATTCAGGTATGACCTAAATCAAATCCCTTACTATTATATAGTTAAAGTGACAAATAGATTTAAGGGATTAGATCTGATAGTAGAGTGCCTGTGGAACTATGGATGGAAGTTCATAACACTGTACTGGAGGTGGTGTTCAAAACCATCCCCAAGAAGAAGAAATGCAAAACAGCAAAATGGTTGTCCGAGGAGGCCTTACAAATAGCTGTGAAAAGAAAAGAAGTGAAAGGCAAAGGAGAAAAGGAAAGATATACCCATTTGAATGCAGAGTTCCAAAGAATAGCAAGGAGAGATAAGAAAGACTTCCTCAGGGATCAATGCAAAGAAATAGAGGAAAACAATAGAATGGGAAAGACTAGAGATCTCCTCCAGAAAATTAGAGATCCCAAGGGAACATTTCATGCAAAGAGGACAGAAACTGTATGGACCTAACAGAAGCAGAAGATATTAAGAAGAGGTGTCAAGAATACACAGAAGAACTATACAAAAAAGATCTTCACGACCCAGATAATCATGATGGTGTGATCACTTACCTAGAGCCAGACATCATAGAGTGCGAAGTCGAGCAGGTCTTAGGAAGCATCACTATGAACAAAGCTAGTGGAGGTGATCGAATTCCAGCTGAACTATTTCAAGTCCTAAAGGATGATTCTGTGAAAGTGCTGCACTCAATATGCCAGCAAATTTGGAAAACTCAGCAGTGGCCACAGGACTGGAAAAAGTCAGTTTTCATTCCAATCCCAAGGAAAGGCAATGCCAAAGAATACTCAAACTACTGTACAGTTGTGCTCATTTCACACACTAGCAAAGTAATGCTTAAAATTCTCCAAGCCGGGCTTCAATAGTATGTGAAGTGAGAACCTCCAGATGTTCAAGATGATTTAGAAAAGGCAGAGGAACCGGAGATCAAATTGCCAATATCTGTTGGATCATAGAGAATATAAGAGAATTCCAGAAAAGCATCTATTTCTGCTTCATTGACTATGCTTAATCCTTTGACTATGTGGATAACAGCAAACTGTGGAAAGTTCTTCAAAAAATGGGAATACCAGACCACCTTACTTACCTCCTGAGAAATCGGTGTGCAGGTCAAGATGCAACAGTTAGAACCAGACATGGAACAACAGACTGGTTCCAAATAGGGAAAGGAGTATGTCAAGGCTGTATATTGTCACCTTGCTTATTTAACTTACATGCAGAGTACATCATGCAAAATATGAAACTGGATGAAACACAAGCTGGAATCAAGATTACCAGGAGAAATATCAATAAACACAGATATGCAGATGACACCACCCTTGTGGCAGAAAGCGAAGAACCAAAGAGCCTCTTGATAAAAGTGAAAGAGGAGAGTGAGAAAGCTAGCTTAAAACTCAGCATTCAAAAAACAAAAAATCTGACATCCGGTCCCATCATTTCATGGCAGATAGATGAGGAAACAATGGAAACAGTGACAGACTTTATTTTCTTGGGCTCCAAAATCACTGCAGATGGTGACTGTAGCCATGAAATTAAAAGACACTTGCTCCTTGGAAGAAAAGCTATTGCAAACCTAGACAGCGTATTAAAAAGCAGAGACATTACTTTATCAACAAAGGTCCATCTAGTCACAGCTATGGTTTTTCCAGTAGTCATGTGGATTTAAGAGTTGGACCATAAAGAAAGCTGAGTGCCAAAGAACTGATGCTTTTAAACTGTGGCATTGGAGAAGACTCTTGAGAATCCCTTGGACTGCAAGGAGTTCAAACCAGTCAATCGTAAAGGAAATCAGTCCTGAATATTCATTGGAAGGACTGATGCTGAAGCCGAAGCTTCCATACTTTGGCCACCTGATGTGAAAAGACTCACTGGAAAAGACCCTGATACTGGAAAAGATTGACGGCAGGAGGAGAAGGGATGACAGAGAGTGAGATGGCATCACATGAGTCTGAGCAAGCTCAATGGATATGAGTTTGAGCAAGCTCCAGGAATTGGTGAAGGACAGGGAAGCCTGGCATGCTGCAGTCCATGAGGTCACAAAGAGTCAGACATGACTGAGTGACTGAGCTAACTGTCTTTCCTATTTACATGCGATCTAGTCTTTCAGAGTCTCAATTTTCTCAGTTTTGTATAAGGTTAAATATGCATGGTTATAGTTTTAAAAACTGTCACTTTGAAAAAATGTCTGAAAGGACTTTGAAAACCATAGGGATGGATAATAATGATTATCATCTATCCTTCTTTCCAGGTACACCAGTGATAACTGTGGGCTGGCTTTTCCCAGGTGACAGTCAAGTGGTACGTTCAGCTGTAAATGCAGTCACATTAAGGGAAGATGGGGGCTGCAGCCATTTCCAGGGAAGATGCACAAATAAGAGGGAACTCCTTTTCCCCACGTAGGCAATACGTCTTCTGTCTTTTGACTTTTAAACGTGTAGAGCCAAATGTCCCTTTTGTCTGTTTAATACCAACCACCACCTTAACATTTGTTTTGCTGTACAGTTTACAAAGTCCTTCTAAAGTCATAAATCACTGGTGTCTCATAATAGCTTTTTGACTTAGTGAAATGTATTTCATTTTGACCCTCATTTAGAGATGTGGAACATGTGGCCCCAAGAAGTTAAATATATTTGCCCAAGATTCATAACTAGCAGTGGCAGAGCCCAGGACTGAATTCTGGTCTTCTCTTTCCTAATCTTTGAAATAAAGAGCTCCTCCCTGTAATTATTGGTAGCAGGCCAGGTTCCCCTTTGATGTCTTTAAAAGAAAGCTTCACAGTCTGACTAACTTCACTCAGTATGACAGTCTCTAGGTGCATCCATGGGGCTGCAGATGGCATGAGCTCTTTCTTTTTTCTGGCTGAGTGATAAGAGAAAGACAAATATCATGTGTTGCCATTTACATGGGGGATTAAAAAAATAGTACAAATGAAGTTTTCTACAAGACAGAAAGAGAGTCACAGATGTAGGAAACAAATTTATGGTTACCAGCGGGGAATGGAGAGGGAGGGGTAAATTGGGAGGCTGGGACTGACATATACACACTCCTATGTATAAAACAGAGAACTAATAGGGACCTACTGGATACCGGGAACTCTACTCAACATTCTGTAATGGTCTATCAGTTCAGTTCAGTTCAGTTGCTCAGTCGTGTCCGATTCTTTGCGACCCCATGAATCGCAGCATGCCAGGCCTCCCTGTCCATCACCATCTCCCGGAGTTCACTCAGACTCACGTCCATCGAGTCCGTGATGCCATCCAGCCATCTCATCCTCGGTCGTCCCCTTCTCCTCCTGCCCCCAATCCCTTCCAGCATCAGAGTCTTTTCTAATGAGTCAACTCTTCACACGAGGTGGCCAAAGTACTGGAGTTTCAGCTTTAGCATCATTCTTTCCAAAGAAATCCCAGGGCTGATCTCTTTCAGAATGGACTGGTTGGATTTCCTTGCAGTCCAAGGGACTCTCAAGAGTCTTCTCCAACACCACAGTTCAAAAGCATCAATTCTTCGGCGCTCAGCCTTCTTCACAGTCCAACTCTCACATCCATACATGACCACTGGAAAAACCATAGCCTTGACTAGTCGGACCTTAGTCAGCAAAGTAATGTCTCTGCTTTTGAATATGCTATCTAGATTGGTCATTACTTTTCTTCCAAGGAGTAAGTGTCTTTTAATTTCATGGCTGCAGTCACCATCTGCAGTGATTTTGGAGCCCCCCAAAATAAAGTCTGACACTATTTCCACTGTTTCTCCATCTATTTCCCATGAAGTGATGGGACTGGATGCCATGATCTTCGTTTTCTTAATGTTGAGCTTTAAGCCAATCTTTTCACTCTCCTCTTTCACTTTCATCAAGAGGCTTTTTAGTTCCTCTTCACTTTCTGCCATAAGGGTGGTGTCATCTCCCTATCTGAGGCTATTGATAGGGGAAAAGAATCCAAAAAAGAGTGGATATGTGTATGTGTATAACTGAATCACTGTGCCGTACAGCAGAAACTAATACAACAATGTAAATCAACCACATTCCAATAAAAAAAAAGTTTCAAAATATTTTTTTAAAGGCTTGGGAAATTCTCTGTCTTTGGATTTATCATGGCCATCTGAAACCCCCCAGCCCCGCTTGTGGTCACAATAAATCAAACAAACAAATAACCATCTCCATTGTTTTGTGGATTATTTCCCCATGAGGCAGATGTTTACTTTTTCCAAAGGAAAGCTCATTGTTGTCAGGAACATTTAAGAGGCTTAACCTGTCTCCTCTGGCATATGGCGCTGGCTTTTCATGATGAGACTGGTTCTGTGCAGCAGCAGACGAAATTGCAAGCCTGTCTCCAAAACTTCATCAGTTAGAGCTGCGGAACGTCGCTGCTGTCCTAGGTGGGGGCTCGTCTGGGCCTCTTCCACCGTGAAAGGGGAAAAAAAGAAAAGCTGTTTCCTTTGGTAGCAAATACCCATATTTTAATGGGCATGATGTCATGAATTATTAAACTAGCTTAACTTTAAAGCCCAGCCGAAAGAACACAGAGTGAAGAATGACCTTGAGACTCTTGAAAAATGGGATTGTTGACTGTGCTTGCAGACTCGAAGATGGATTTCTCCTTTAGTTTATATTTATGCAACTGTGAAACTTGGTCCCTTGTTCCCAGAGAAATCCTTTGTGCAGCCGTGTGGAGAAAGTTATTACATTTTAGTGCAGAAGAGCTGTAGCGTTTCTTTTCTGTGTCTCGTGGAAACTAGAGTGCTGGGCAATCCTTGTGCTGGCGGGGAGTGGGCCTGAGGAAGGAGATGCGGAATCTCTCGGCAGACAAAAAAGAAACAGGCATTGTACCTAAAAAAGACCCTAGTTTTCGTTTCTTAAGGAATCTCCCTGTTGTTCGCTGTAGCGGCTGTATCAATTTACATTCCCACCGACAGTGCAAAAGGATTCTCTTGCTCCACACCCTTTCCAGCATTTATTGTTTGTAGATCTTTTGAGAAGGCCACCCTGACAGGTGTGAGGTGATATCTCATTGTGGTTTTGATTTGCTTTTCCCCAATGATTAATGAGGCTAAGCGTCTTTTCATGCATCTGTTGGCCATCTACATTTTCTCTTAGGAGAAATGTCTATTCAATTCCTCTGCCCATTTTTAAACTGGATTGTTTATTTGGGGATGTTTTTTCTTGGCTTGGAATTTTTGATGAGTGCTTTATTTACCTAGTAAGAAATCTATGTCTACTCTAAGGTTAAAAACATATCTTCTATTTTCTACAGGAAGCTTCATATTTCCTTCACATATAGACCTATACTCCATCTCAAATTAATTTTACACTGCAATATAGGAGGCAAGGTTCATTTTCCATGTGAATATTTAAAACTATAGTATTATTTAATGCAATGACTATCCTTCTCCCACTGAACTTCAGTGGCACTTTTATAATAAATCAAGAGACTATATGCATGTAAGTCTATTTCTGGACTTCTAATTCTATCTAATTGGTCTATTTGTCTCTCATTGCATAATACCCTACAGTCTTAATTACTAGAGATTTATAGTAAGTCTTAAAATCCAATAGCGTGGAGCCCTCCAGCTCTGAACTTCTTCAATATTGCCTAAGTTTTTAAAATTCCTTTCATTTCCATATTAATTTTGGAATCAGCTTGTCAATTTCTACACAAAAATTTGCTAGAACTCTGAGTGGGGTTACATGGAATTAAGAGATCAATTTACAGAAAATGACATCTTAAAAATATTAAACCTTCTAATCCACAAACAATATATCTTTGGGGAGAGGAGGGAGGTGGGAGGGGGGTCAGGGTGGAGGGGACACGTGTATACTTATGGCTGATTCATACTGATGGACGGCAAAAGCCATCAAAACACTGGTAAAGTAATTATCTTCCAATTAAATAAATAAATAAATTTATTTAAATAAAATTTTTTAAAAGAAAAGGAAAAAAGAAATAGTCTTTGTAGACAGGGAAGAAGGGAGCGGGGAGGAACCAGTGTTTATTGAGAGTCTGTGGCTTCCCAGATAGCGCTAGTGGTAAAGAACTTATCTGCCAATGCAGGTAGACGTAGAAAGATATGAATTCAACCCCTGGGTCAGGAAGATCCCCTGGAGGAGGGCGCAGGCAACCCACTTCAGTATTCTTGCCTGGAGAATCCCATGGACAGAGGAGGGGTCACCAAGAGTTGGACAAGACTGAAGTGACTTAGCATGCACTAAATATTTGGCTTTGCCGCCATATGATTCATCACAGAGCTGTGTGGTATTATCCCCGTTTTCTGGGAGTAGAAACGGAGGCTCAGTGTGCAAGATTTTTAGCAACATACAGATTTTGACAAGGCTGGGCATTATTTGAATCTAGGTCTGCCAAATATCAGAGGTTTGTGTGAATTCACCAAGCTTACCATGAGGTTTTTGGTCTGAGTTTTCCCTTTCTTTCTGTTGGTTTGAACTCTTGGCCAGGGTGCGCTGACGGCCTCTGTGTGTCCCCAGCCCCTGCCTCCACCCTCCTGCGCTCTGCTCTGTGACCTGGTGGGCTGACTTGCCTGCACTGCCCCAGTGGGTGCCCTGCTCTTTGGCTGACAGTTGGGTTTGGCTGACATGAGATGCAAGCAGGGCACTGGGTGGCAGATGGGTGAGAAATGAGATTAGGGTGTTGATTTCCCTAGTTTTCTCTCCATTGAGTTCTCTACTAAAGGCCACAGCTCCTGCCAGATGACTTTGCACGCAGTCCCCCCCTTTTTTTTTGATTAAAATATAGTTGCTGTACAGTATCATATAAGTTACAGGTGTACAAGACAGCTGTTCACAATTTTTAAAGGTTATGCTTCATTTATAGTTATTATAAAACATTAGCTGTATGTGTTGTACAATATATCCTTATAGCTTATTTTATTTTACTTATTGTAGCTTCATGTGTGTGTGCTCAGTCGTGTTTGACTCTTTGTGACCCTGTGGACTGTAGCCCTCCAGGCTCCTCTGTGCATGGGGTTCTCCAGGCAAGAATACTGGAGGGGGCTGCCATGGTCTTCTCCAGGGGATCTCCCCAACCTAGGGATCAAACCCGCGTCTTTGACGTCTCCTGCCTTGGCAGGCTGGAGAAGGCAATGGCACCCCACTCCAGTACTCTTGCCTGGAAAATCCCATGGATGGAGGAGCCTGGTAGGCTGCAGTCCATTGGGTCGCTAAGAGTCGGTCGCGACTGAGCGACTTCACTTTCACTTTTCACTTTCATGCATTGGAGAAGGAAATGGCAACCCACTCCAGTGTTCTCGCCTGGAGAATCCCAGGGGCGGGGGAGCCTGGTGGGCTGCTGTCTCTGGGGTCTTACAGAGTCGGACACGACTGAAGCGACTTAGCAGCAGCAGCCTTGGCAGGCAGGTTCTTTACTGATAGCACCACTGGGAAGCCCACTGTAATTTCTTTTATACCTAATAGTTTGTGCTTCTTACTTCCTTACCCCTGTATTGCCCCTCCCCTTTGATCGCCCCTCCCCTTTGATCGCCCCACTGGTAACCACTAGTTTGTTCTCTATATCTGTGAGTCTGCTTCTTTTTTGTTATGTTCACCAATTTTTGTATTTTAAAGATTCTACATAAATGTGATATCACAGTGTTTGTCTTTCTCTGTCTGACTGATTTCACGCAGCATTTTCTGGATTTCAATACCCGCTCCCTCCCCTTGGGCTTAGGGGTTGGTAACACTAGGTCACTGGCCTTGGGAACTACACAGTCTCCTGTGTTTTCCTAAACACTTCCCACGCCTTTGTACATTAGCCCCTGAATGAAGACAGTTGGATTGCTCATCCTGAGTGTGCCATTTGTTACCTTTCCGGACCTTGATACAGGTACACTGAGTCACTTTGGTGACATTACACTTAATGTTTTGCTGTGCACCCATTAATGAGTTTCTACCAGGAGGGAGATGATTTTTGTCTCTTGTTTTTTCCCTAGTTATTTCTTATTTATAACTTCTGGAAGGGCTATTTCTTTGTCTTTCATCTTCCTTTTGCCATACTACTTGCTCTTTGAATTTCCCCTTTCCCCTTCAAATCGAGTCTGTAAGACCTGAAAAAGCCAGTTTCCATTCTGATTCTCCAAGAGTGAGTTTCGTTGGTCTCCAGAGTCTCAGGTCTATTCTTTTATTAATGCTTCTTTGCGAAACTGTCGGTTGGATTGTCTTGAGAAAACAATGCACATTTTCTAACCTTCTAGGGGAAAATGATTGTTGCCCTGAAAAGGAGAGGAAATAATGAAAGTATGTTCAGTAAGTAACAGTAAGGATAATAAAAGTGGGGAAAAGGCAGGGGACTCGGAATCAAGGTCAGTTTCCTCCTTTGTTGGAATATAGCGAGCATTTAATGGTCATAAAACCTTTTTCCTGTAAAATACATTTTATATTTAAACTGAAGCCATTTAAATGAGGGATTTTATGTCTGCAGAGCCTTTATTGAGCATGAAGGATTAAAAAAATGCTTTGGGCTTTATTTTTTATTTCCTTGCAAATTTTTTGAGGTTTGGGAAGCCCAGTCCATGCTGCCCTGGGCTCACAGATATGAACATGCAGGGGTGGGGTGTGTGTCTTTCACAGATCCTTGCTTATGCTGTTTAACCTCAGACCCCTGTTATTCAGGGCCTCGATGTCTCCTGAATAAACAGTAAATCTTTCCTGATGGCATGGCAGCTTTACGATGTGGACTCAGGCCTATTTTCAGAGAAGCACGAGAGAAACGTTAATGCCTTTTCCCTCCTTTGACTGGTGATTTAGCGGGAGCCTGTGTCTGTCATCGGGGTGAGGCTGCTGGCTCAGCCTGTGTCTAGTGGAGGGCAGACCCGGGCAGAGCTGAGAGAATCAGTCTTCTGGTTCTGGGACAAGACAGTGTGGTGTGTGTGCCTGCATGCTAATTTGCTTCAGTCGTGTCCAACTCTTTGAGATTTTATGGACTGTAGCCCACCAGGCTCCTCTGTCCATGGGATTTCCCAGGCAAGAATATTGGACTGGGTTGCCATGACCTCCTCCAGGGCATCTTCCTGACCCAGAGATCGAACCCACATCTTTTATGTCTCCTGCACTGGCAGGCAGATTCTTTACCACTAGCGCACCTGGGAAGCCCCAGAGCAGGGTTGACTGTGGGATTATTTCATAGCTTGGATTGAAATGGATTCATTCTTCTGTTGAAGATTTATTGACTTCTGTTTTCCCGAGGCCTTTGTCTTTCCTCTGAATGCCAAAAGCATTTTGTGTTGGGGTATAGCTGATTAACAAGAGTTGTGATAGTTTTAGGTGAACAGTGAAGGGACTCAGCCATACATATATTTGTATCGATTCTTCCCCAAGCCCCCTCCCATCCAGGCTGTGTTACGCTGGCACATTACACTGAGCAGAGTTGCAGGTGCTATACAATAGGTCTTTGTTGGTTATGCATTTTAAATATAGCAGTGTGTACATGACCTTCCCTAAGTTCCTAACTATCCTGTCCCCCCGGCAAATGAACTTACAAAACAGAAGGAAACTCATAGTCAGGAAACAATTTATGGTGGCCTTTGTTTTTTCATATTGAAAAATTTGTGATTTATTCCTGATCCTGAGATAGTAAAATAAGATATCAAGACCTTGAGAGGTCCTCCTTCTACGAAAGGATCATGCAAGGTGAAAGTTCATTAGACTGATTTTAAAGTTGTTCATTGTGGCAGTGATCTCAAGGATTAGGGGATGTTGACGTTAGACATACCAGAGGGAAAAACTCAACGACAGAGCAATTACCTTTTTCCCTTGCTCATTGCTGATATTCACGGGTTGAGCTGCTGGATTTGGATTATTTTTGGTCCCGAGGATGCTACAGCAGAACAAAAACCCTAGACTTTTCTTTTCATTTAGGAGTATTTGAAATATGCATTCATATAGGCAATTATCTGCCAGTTGAAGTAGACTATTGTTGGTGGGAATCTGACCTATAGCAGGAGATGCCTCATAATCTATAAATATCTGCTCTTTGAGCTAGAATGAATTACCTGAAGAAGGCAGGCTCCACGTTTTAAGACTTAGATTGCCAGAGTTGCATTTCCCATTGGGTGGTTACCAGCACCTTTTAAAATCTGAATTTCCCTAGTGCATTGACCTGACCTGACTGTCCTTAGCCACGACTTTAACTCTGCTCTAAAAATAGCCTCAAAACCAGCATAATGGAGAAAGCATTTACTTAAACAACTATTTTTCCCCCTATAATGTCATGTAGATCTAAGTCTTTTCTGTATCTTTCCACTACAATGGCAGCATATGGTCTATTGTTACAATCAGATATTCTTGTGGGAAGTAAGAAGCCCATGGGTGAATGGAGAGGATATTATTGTTGAGTCTAAAGCTGTTGTTTTGAGCCCTGAACTAAAGTTGTGTGCAGTTTCATTTTTAACAAACTCAAACCTGTCAGGAAGCCTCTGCCGATAGGCTCTGATTTTTATTTTTGATTTGTGTTGACTAATGTTTACTCTGGGCTCCTGGAATCTGGTTAGGAGGACTTTCCACGGAGGAGAAAATGCGGACAAATACTGTTAGTTTACTTAGTGCTGAAGGCATTGACGGGTAAAGAAAGGCATTGACACAGTTCCTTAAACCAAAAAGTCCTGATCTTTTTGCTCTTGAAGTACGTATTTTTGAAAACCTTAAGAGAGGCTTATGAAGAAGAAAGCAAATATATACAATATATATATAAGAGCAAGAGAGCTGAAGGTAACTTAGAAAACAAAACTGCTAAGCTTAGTCGAGAATCACCTCATCAGGAAAAAACCATTTTATTAAAATAGTGAATTTTTATTACATGGAATGGAATAAAGAATTTCAGTGAGTAAACACACGGGCACACACACACTCACAAACACACACATATAGGAAAGAAGGACTACAAAAGCACCAGACTGCCAGTGTGCTTTATAATTCTGGATTTGTTTTTTGAGTTTCGAATTAATTAGGTACCATGTTGAATTCCAAATGCGATAATTAGGCAAATTAATGCTGCAGTATAGTTATTAATGAGGCAAAATATGCTAATATGCTTTTGATAAAGAGCTCTTCTTCTGCCTTACCAAGAAATTGGCAAACATCTTTTATTTGGGGCCAGACAGCTTATCTCAAGTGATTTACTAAAAAGGTTCTTGGCTGTATGCTGTGAACAAATGCTGTAAATAGGGGTTAATGTCTAAATTTTTGGAATGTATAAGCCTCAACGTGGTGCAGCCTGTCCTGAGACATCCGAGCTTGGTTTCTGAGCGGCAGCGGTGCCCAGAAAGGCCAAGGGCTCTTCAATGCCCTTCGATGCCAGCATGAATACAGCAAAGTCCACCACTCGCTGGCGTCATGGTTATTAAGTGACATTCAACGCGAGGTGCACAGTGGCTGCCAGGCGGCCAACCTGCTGGGTTCTTTTCGGCAGACTTGGTGTCTCCTTTGGTTTTCAGATGTTCAAAACTCCTAACCCAGAGTCATTAGGGAACCCACTTAGTGGTTTGGAAAATGACACAGCAGAATTTCCCTTTCCGACCTTAACTCAGCTATTCAGAACTCACAGTGCATCAGGAGCCCTCCTGAGACCAGCGAGAGACACCATCTACCCAGGGGGAGCAGGCCATTAGAAACAAAATTTATGGAAATATGAAAAGAACTTTCCCCATGAGCATATGATTCTTTTAATCCTTTTAATTCCATACTCCATGAAGGCAGAGCCTGTATAACTTTGATGCATTTAGATGTGATGTTTGCAAAATGAGTTTGGCCTGATGGTCCCAAGTAGGACAGTTCTGACGGTTTTAAATCAGAGGAGGAATCTCCTGGGGTATGCTTGAGTGGGGCAGCCCAGTGGTCAGTCCTTGGCAAGTGTGTGTTATTCAGGTGTGTCCTATGGCTTGTTAACCCTCAAACATCACAGGAAGTGACTGGATTAGTTATGAATGCATTTGACTGCAAGGTACAAAAAGCCTCGTTAACAGTGGCTTCAGCAAATAAGGAGTTCATGTTTCTCCCATAAAAAGCTGACCAGGCTAGGTGATCCACAGCCCAAACTGCATTGTCGGGGTTCTTTAAGTCTTCCCACCGCTTCATCTTAGTGGCGCCTTTTGTCTGTGTGAGCACAAGACGGCTGCTGCACCTCCAGACGTGGCATCCAGGTTTCAGGCTGGAAGAGGGAAAGGTCAGCCGGTCTGTTCCTTTTGAAGAGGTTCCCCAGAAACCCCACCCAAAGACCTCCATCACATGTCATTGATCAGAATTGTGTCACATGGCCTCTCCTAAGGGGAATGTCGGGAGAAGAGGTTAGATAACTGATTTTGTTATCTTTCTTTTCTTGGGCACCATGATCTGGGGGATGAGGCTGGACCCTGAGTTGACGGCCACTCCAAGATGCTCACTTGAAAGTTTGACTGCCTGAACAACCGTGATACGAAAGGGAAGTGCAGGTGATAAAGAAGTTTTACTCTCCTTGGGCTGAAGGCAGTGTAGTGCAGTGAATAAACCTAGGGACTTGAGGCTAAGCTCCATGACTTTTGGAATATGACTTTCCCCTCGAGGACCCTTAGTTCCCACATCTGTGACTTGGATCACATTCCAGAGTTACTGTTAGGAAGTCATTGGGATAACACATATGAAGTATCTGACATATTTAGTTCATTAAGAAGTGGTAGCTGATAAGGTTGTGAGCTAAATCCAGGTTGTATTCATAACTAGCTAATGTGGAATAGACATGTAATGTGGGGGTTGGGGGAATGGTTATATATCATCTTTTACCTTTTTTAAAAATTGAAGTAGAGTTAATTTACAGTGTTGTATTAATTTCTGCTGTATAGCAAAGTGATTCAGTTACACACATATATATTCTTTTTTAAAATATTCTTTTCCATTATGGTTTAATCAAGGGAAACTGAATACAACAGGCCTTGTTGTTCATCCTTTAGCTTTCAAGAGAGTGGATTCAGGCAGGTGGAGGGAATTTTTTGCTGAATGGGTTGATGACTGAGAGGAAGTAAGTTGGAATGGATGAAATGTGTATACAAAAGCTGGAGAGACAGAGGAACAGGGGAAGGGGAAGGAGGCAGGGAGCTTGGAAAGCAGAATCCTGGTGGGGGGAGGATGGTGGTGAGAGAAAGGAGACCCAGCAGCTATAAGATGGGCAGGGAACCTGAGAAGGATGCTGAGTAGGGACTTTCGGCACGAAGCTGTGCACTGCAGGATATAAACCCTCTGTGAGTCACTTGCAGAACCTTCTGGAAAACACATCTGACTAATGCTTTGGAGTGGGACGGTCTTTTGGTGAATGTGAAGAAATACCAAGTCTTGTCTCAAGGTTGGGGTGAAGTTGCCACTGACAGTTTCCAGAATGTTCTTCTCACTCAGGTCCCACCACTAAGTAAGTTAGCTTTAAAGGTAAAACAGACCACAAAATGCACATGGCGAGGACTCGTGACTTCTGTTCTATGTTCTTCGAGGAGCAGAAAGTGACAAGTTAAGTTATGGGTGAGAGTCTCCTTCCACTGCACTCATGAGCACAGCCTGAATTATGAAGGGACGGTCTTGGCTCCGCCTTTCCCTTTGTTCTCTTGTATGATCGAATCATAACATATGTGTGATTTGAGCCTTTGAGAATAAAACACTTACTTAAAAAATTTTTTTTGGCACAACATACTTCTAAACAAAAGCCAGTTACTATATTTGGTGCTTGATTGGAAAATACAAACCAGCAATCTGTTTCAAAGCTGCAAGAAAAGCTGGCTGCTTTGAATATACTGAATAATGACACAGTACTGTATTGTTAGGAGTAAATCAAGAAAATTTTCAAGGGTGCTTGTGAATATATTTGATTTTCACTTCATTGGCCAACTTTGGAACTTAACCCTCAAGTAAAATGTAACTCTACTGGATATTAATGAACAAATAACAAACACACTAATATGTAGCAGCTACAATCACAGACCTCAGACTCACATTTTTAAGAAATCTGGCTTATTTTGTTTCCTCTGTCAGGGCAGACCTTGAGGTTTGTATGTTTAGCCCACCAAGAAGTAGACCCTTAATTGAAATCAATCCTGAGCCTCCTCTCCCTTTCCTGGGATAGGGACTGTTGACAAAAAAATAGCCAAAGCCTAAAAGTTGAGAGTTATGTTTTATTTGGTGGGAAATTTTAGGACTTCAAGCCTGGGACACAGCATCTCAAGTGATGCCGAGGAACTGTTCTGGAGAGGGGCAGGCATGGGGGTGGTCATGGTGGGAGGTGGGTTATACGGAAGCTTGCAATAAGGGGCAGGTAGTCAGAACACCAGCAGATTACTGTTAATGAAGGAAAACCAGCAGCGAGTTGTAGTTCTGGAGTTCTCACAGGAGAAGATGAGCTCATGTCCTTCTACTCCTCCATCTTACGCCACAACTGATGGCGTAAGATGATGCTGAACAACCATCGATAGGAGGATGTTGGATCCCACCAAAAAAGATACCCCACCTCCAAGGGCAAAGGAGAAGCCCCAGCAAGACAGTACGAGGGGCAAGATCGCATTCAGAATCAACCCCCTTACCCTCCAGCGATGCTCAGAGAGCTCAAACAAGCCTTGTGAGCACCAGGACCCAGAGACCCCACAGAGGCTGAGACAGAACTGTGTCTGAGTGTCTCCTGGGAAGGTACAGGTCAGCAGTGGCCTGCCGCAGAAACAGGGGCTCTGGGTGCAGCAGACCGGGGAGTGCATGAGCCCTCTCGGAGGAGGTCGCCACTGACCCCAGCATAAAGCTGACAGAACCTACAGGACTGGGGAAACAGACCCTTGGAGGGCAAAAACAGAATCTTGTGCACACCAGGACCCAGGAGAAAGGGGCAGTGACCCCACAAGAGACTGCCCCAGACTTGCCCTGGACGTCCAGGAGTCTCCGGCGAAGGCTTGGGTTGACAGTGGCCTACTACACAGTCTGGGACATTGAGTAGGGCAGTGCCTGCATGGGACCTTTTGAAGGAGGTCACCATTAACTTCATTCAGTTCAGTTCAGTCACTCAGTTGTGTCCAACTCTTTGTGACCCCATGGACTGCAGCATGCCAGACCTTCCTGTCCATCACAAACTTCCTGAGTTTACTCAGGCTTATGTTCATCGAGTCAGTGATGACATCCAACCATCTCATCCTCTGTCATCCCCTTCTCTTCACATCTTCAACCTTTCCCAGCATCAGGGTTTAAAAGATACTTGCTCCTTGGAAGAAAAGCTATGACAAACCTAGACAGCATATTAAAAAGCAGAGACATTACTTTGCCTACAAAGGTCCATCCAAGTCAAAGCTATGGTTTTTACAGTAGTCATGTATGGATGTGAGAGTTGGACTGTAAAGAAAGCTGAATGCTGAAGAATTGATGCTTTTGAACTGTGGTCTTGGAGAAGACGCTTGAGAGTCCCTTGGACTGCAAAGAGATCAAACCAGTCAATCCTAAAGGAAATCAGTCTTGAATATTCATTGGAAGGACTGATGCTGAAGCCAAGGCTTCAAGACTTTGGCCATCTAATGTGAAGAACTGAATCATTGGAGAAGACCCTGATGCTGGGAAAGATTGAAGGCAGGGGGAGAAGGGGACGACAGAGGATGAGATGGTTGGATGATATCACTGACTCAATGGACATGAGTTTGAGCAAGCTCTGGCAGTTGGTGATGGACAGGGAAGTCTGGCATGCTGCAGTCCATGGGGTTGCAAAGAGTTGGACATGACTGAGCAACTGAACT